>BJCM01089218.1:0-24257 GCA_018326385.1 Flaveria bidentis | reverse complement strand
GCTGACTTTTATACATTTTCAGTTGGCAGGTAATTTGTTGCTGAGGATGGCACGCGGGGGAAGCTACTCGGCGGGGCAAGACTGGCATCCATTCTTAATAGAAATCACTATTGTTTTGTAATGCACTTAAACTATTCTTTTGTAAACTGATTAAACCAAGGTGTATTGCTTAACAACAGTGTTTATAATGAGATGAATGGCTTTTGTTAAAATTAATTCTGCTGCTTAAATTTGTAAGCCTATAATGTTTTATGTAATTATAACTGTGAATGACCATCTGTGAGGTCTCCGGGAACGGGGCCTTACAATTTACAACCTTTTGCTCTCTCTCTTGGCCCCAACATCAACCGAGCACCATCATCACAAGCACCATATCTTTATCATAACATCAACCATCTTTAAACTAACACACTCTTTACCAACAAGCTCAAGAACAATCACACGAAGGGGATCAAAAAGAACCTAAGAGCAATTCTCTAAGCCTTTATTCTTCTCATAATCAAGGTTTGATCCTCAAAATCTATGACTAACAAGCTTAAAAAGTTATATATGTATTCCTTTTATGTTATGAACCATCAAAGCTACTTACAAACCTTATAAATACTTGATTTTCAATAAAAAATCTATAAGAAAGGATTTTGTAACAGATGGTTTGAGAATTTTTATAAAACCAAAGATTTAAACAAAAACAAAAGGTTTGAAATATTTGTTATTTCTTGAATTACTAAGTAGGTTAGATTAAATATTTAATGATTATGATTGTGAGAATAAAATTTAGAAATTTATTAGGAAATATTAGAAATAATAAACTAGAAAATATGAAATAATAATATGGGATATATTAAAATATGATTAAATTAAGGAAATAGAAGAAAAATACCAAATAGGAGATTGGGAATTAATAAAATCTGGAAAATTTATATGGTGACTCTAATATTATATTTGAGTTACAAAATAAATTCCGTAAATTAATTCATTAGTATAATAAAGTTTCATATTTTAGAACAATTAATAAGAAGAAAATCAAAAGTGATAGCAAAATAGTAGGTAAAATCATAAAATTTTTTCATTAAATATGATATACTATATAAGACAGTTTGTATATATTTCAGAATTTTTAGAGATATATAGCTATTTCTGCCATTTATTACGAATATTTTACAAATTCTAGGAAATCACCTGTGGAGAAATATTAACTAGACTTTTCATGGGATAATCTAGATATTAATATACCGTTGTTTGCAAAATTTGACAATTTTTAGACAATGGTAGCTACTGTTTTAGAAATTTAAGCCTAATTAATGATATAAGTAATGAAAATTAAAAAAATAAGTTCTTATTCTAACAATTAATTATTTTGTAGGAAAATTTTGACATATTGCTGGAATTAAGGTGAGTAATATATCTCTTTTATAAGCTTTTAGGGAAAAACATATTGTCTTGTTTTGATTTGATGTTAATATAAATGAGAATTTTGATAATTTACTATCATTGATTGCCCTAAGACACAAGCATTAATTCATATAAAGAACTGTTAGATAATATAGATAGTGCTATCTAGGAACATGTTTTCCTGCATATGTCAAATGAGGGAGTGTGATGTTATATTATTTGATTCTATGATTTATATTATGACAGTGATGAATCACTTGGAATATAAGTAGGTTTGGTTGTAAATTTGTTTATGTTGCATCAATTAAGGAAAATTATGTTATTGAGCAAACTATGTTTTCACCAACTTTATGTTGAATGTTTGAGTATGTATTTTTCATGTTGAAAACATGTTTTATAACTTAGTGTATTCGTTTAATCTGTACAATGGATGGTATGAATATGTAGGGAAGTTGTTTGTTTGGTTAACTTTGGATTTGATGGATCTCAACATTCACGTGGACTTTCACGTCCATTACTAGTTGAGAGATTATATGAAGTGGTTATGATAAATCTTTTGATTTAAAGTTACTAAACTACATGTAAAAGTCATAGAGTCAAATTTTGTAAGAATGATGTAATCCTAAATATATATTTAATGGAAGTTTATGTTTGGTTAAATGTTGGGAATGTATGTTATTATAATCAAGCGTTTTGAAACGAAAAGTTACATCCAAGCATTTCACGCTCCGCCAGGATGTGAAAATGATTGTTAATATAATGCCTAACCATTCAGAGGGAAATGTTTGAACTGTTCAGACATTTGCTCATGAAACAAACAGTCTGAACCATTAAGTGCTAAAACATTATAAATTTTGAACCATTTAAAGGCTGATTCAGATGTTACCAAATAGCTCTTTAATTGGATCATCAGTAGTTGATATATGTGACTTTAATCACTCTTTTAGGGTCAGGGAATGCGTCCATAATTTATCTGTAAACCTTTGTACATGAATTAGCTTTTGAACATTGCAGACCGTTGAAGGGTATTTGCTTACAACACAACAACACTAAGAGGAGAGTGTGCAACAACACTTAACAGATCAAATGGGGAACTAAAAACCAATTTTAGTGAGAACTAAGAAACAAAAGTATTCAAGAGACAAAACAAGAACAACACAAGTAGTTGGTTTTCAAGGTTGATGTATATTGCTCTTTAGTTCCTTACAAGTGTTTACAAAGCAATGGTTTAAGATACAAAGGATCAGAGATACTTATACTACAACCTACAACCAACCATACTTTGAAGACCAGCTGGATACATGATCTAGACAACAACAAAATCAATGTAGAGTCAAAAGGTAGATTGCTTTTTGACTAGTGACTATGACATGCCATAGCGTACATCTAATATATTACAAAAAGGATAAAGTACATAAAGTAGAAAGTTATAGACTCAAGACCTCAATGTACAGTTACCAAAAGCATGGACCTTTCACTAACTTATGTAAAGTTGGTGTCTTATCATAGTTTCAGCGGAAAGGGTCCAATTTTATGGAAAAGGTTCATTAGATAAAGCATGTGTTCAAAAGTCTTTGAAAGAAATCTGTCTTCAAGTGTTGGCTTCTAAATACTTTGTCTTTGAAGCTTTGGAAGACTTCATCTTTGGCTTCAGAAGATATTGGTCTTGGCTTCGGAAGATTTCACACTTAGAGTATTTTCTAAGGCAGAGTGTGAAACTTCCGAAGCATTCCACTTTAGTACACTTGTGCATGCATGCAGGAAAGACTTTGGGTGTTTAGGTTGCATCAGCCTTATATCAAACCTTACAAACTCCCCCTAGGCAAATGCTACCAAAAATTTTGAAGACTTCAGATATCAACAGTCCTAATCATGACGATGACCATCCCTTTCTTCATATGATTATCAGGATCACTCAGACTCTCAAATTGTCTTCTCATGTCAAAGAGATCATCCAGAAGCAGATTGAACATGTCCTACCATGTGTAGACATCTTCAACACCTTGATCTCTGATGACATGCCATCATTCTCGATTTGTAGTGTATGTTAAGGACAAGATGGGTCTTCCTGATACTAGAGGAGCTACTTGAATTGGAGTTGGTGGAGTATCCTCTTGTTGCACATCCTCAGGATGTTTTGACTCATCCTGAGGTTTGGAGATGGATGCTTTTTCTTCTTCTTCTTTGGCTTTGGTCTAGAAGCCATCCTTTTTCTCCTCTTAGAACCTTTTAACTGAGAAGACTGGCCTGCAGCACCTGATTGATCTTCTTTGTCTTTCTTAGTTGGGTCTTCCTCTCTCACAAGTTCAAATTGAGAGGCGATAGAACCCTGGTATGGATCAGAAGTGGAAGCTTGATGAGGCTCAACAAAAGATTCAGGTTGTGTTGTCTAAGATGGTTCAACCTTAATCTTTTTTTGAGAGACCTGACTTGGTGGGGAGTGTAAGTCAACAAGTTCACCTCTATGAATCTTCTGTTTGATCACCCTAATGTGCTTATCCATAGTGAATAGAGACATAGCGCCAAGTCTCCTTCTGGAGAACCATACAACTTCAAGAAGCTCATCATCCTCTGCCTATCAGCAGACTTCTTCATGTTTTGCTGGATGATGTCTCTTGACTTTGCAACCTCTTCCCTTAACTTCCTCTTAATGGTCTTTCTTTCTTTGACTAAATCAAGTTCAAGCTGTTTGAGGTATTCAAACACAATGTAATCAAAGGGTAAGGGAAGAAGTGCATTAGCCTGATAGAGGCTTGTGGCACTCAGGTAGTTGATCATGTTGATCCTATCAGTTTCTTTGTCTACCTGAGGTTCTTGTGGAGCCACATCGTCATGTACAGGACTTTCTTGAACTGGGGAGAGAGTAGGCACATGCTTGTAAGGTCTTTTCTGTCTTCTTTCTTCTTTGATTTGAAGAAGTTATTTTGCATCCTCTGCCTCCTTTCTTTCCTTTGACAATTCCATGTCAGCCAGTTGGATTAATTCGTCTAAGGGGAGGGAGATAATATTATCAATGTCATAGTTTCTAGTCTGCAAGTAGTTGATCCTGATTGCCCGCAACTCATCATCCTGAGTTTTTGGCCTGGGGACAGCCCTGATAGCAGCTTCTATGAATCTTACTCATCATCCTGAATTTTTGGCCTGGGGACAGCCCTGATAGCAGCTTCCATGAATCTTGCAGACCTAGTAGAGGAACTTTCTCCCCTTAGCTTCCTTTTCCTCTCTCTCTCTCCTCCTCCTCAATCTCCTTAAAAGCCATCTTTCTTTTCCCTTTGTCATTCACAGACCTTTGTGACTCAGGGTGGAGAGAGCTTTGGCCTTCATTGCTTGGTGTAGCTTCCAAGCTCTAGCCAGAGAGAGGTTGAGATGCACCTTTAGCAGCAGGTGTCTCATCAAAGGAATGAATCTCTAGAGCAGTTGATGGTGAGACAGGGCTCTCAAGTTCTACCACTGGATCTTCAGTCAAGGTTTCCCCTATAAAACTAATCTTAGGGTCTGCCTCAACATCCAGTTGACCAATGATATTGCTTGATTGCCTTAGTCTCCTTCTAAAGCTGAACTTTGTAGTGATCCTGTCTTAAATCCTTTGAGCTAGCCTGTCAGCTTGTCTAGATTGGCTTTGGTTGACAAGTGGCATGCTGACAAGATCAAGACTTTCATAGAAGTTCAAAGTCTAAAAGTTGAAGACTTCTTGTTACCCTTGAACTCTTTGATGATAAGGGGTCTTCTATTTTCATCATACATCCACCCTATAATGTGATTTGAAGTTGGTGGAGATAACATTGCCCTTGGTATCCCTTCCTCAAAAAGACTTTGAATAAATGAGTCTATAGAGTCTACATCAATGTGAACTTGAGGAAGTTGCTGAGTATGGACAGTTACAAGTGGAGATGGTGGGTCTTCAATGTCCATGCTCTGTGAAGAACTCCCAGGTTCTGTGTCTGTGATGACTTTCTCCCCCTTTTTGGTAGCATCATCCACTTGCATAGATGAGCTAAAGGTTAGGTCAACCACATTCACAGGTTCGTATGTTCCTGGTTGAGCTTTTCTTAGAGGTCTCCCAACTAATTTTTTGTTGATATAAGAAATCTCAAGTTGCTAATTATTGACCCTGTTTTGTAGGGTAGTCACCTAAGATTCAAGGTGACTAACCTTGGAGACTAGATAGGTGCATGTTTGTGATAGTTTTTGCACCTTTAGCCTCAGTTTTGCCTCCTTTTCATCAGAAGAATCATTGGGGGATGAGAGAATTGGACCAAAGTCTTCTCTCTCACCACCAGCATGGAGTTTGTTAGGACCTTTTAGGTACGAAGTACTAACTGATTTACGTGTATACCAAACCAAAGAATGCGGAATCCTATTTGATTGGCTATCCAATCAGTGAGAACGCAAGTATAATCAATCTAATAATGAATCAAAACGTTAAGAACGATTGTAAGATGATTAACTGCGATCTATGAACTTGGAACATGTGTTCTTGAGTCTCTGGACGGCTAGGGTACGATTATATGCGTAGGTATTTGAATTGTTATGTTTTTCCACGAATTAAGTAGTATTTATAGGTTAGGGTATTCCATTCGTGCGACTGAAGCATGCCGTTGATCCATCCGCACGACTGAGTATTTAGTCATGCGACTTACTCAATCTCATGTTACAATCGTGCGACTAATCCAGTCTCCTGGTTCAGTCGTGCGACTGGTCCATTAGCATGAAGTGTTTATGCGTATGGTCCATTAGCATGGTCCATTCGCATGAGAACTTCACACAGTTAAGTTTAAACACATTTCTCAACCATTATAGACTAAGAATTATGTAAACAACCACAAACCTATATGTATAGTTCAATATGCATTATCACATAATAAACAATGAAATGTTAAACATTATATGCATCAACCACACATTTCATTTCATTCATACCTATTTTGTTACACATATGTAAGACATGAAAGACATTTTACATTGAGCTCATAAACTAGGTACACATGTATCTACAAACTCCCCCTTGGACCTAGTTTACATCATTGTCTAACATTCTTCATTAGCTCATCAAACTTCTTGTACTTCTCCTCTCTTGTAACTCCGACGTTTATCTCAAACGCAAAACAGAGTCTTATAATATTTTGGAACTGGAGGGCTTGTACAATGTCTTGTGAATCATAAAACAGTGGCCACTTATACAATGTGTATACTTCATCAACAGACAAGTTCGTTAGCCACATTGGGTGAAATACCCTAATAGTGTCCATTTGGCTCTCTTTTTGCAAGACGATAACAACTTCACCTATTCTCCAATCATATTACCACCACTTAAAGTGTGGAGTGAAGTCCTGAGGCATTTCCCTTAGAGGGATTCTTGACATTGTGCGTGAAGGACTCCACTTCAGCACTATCTTTGGCTTTCCAGTAATGGAATCAACTTCAGACCATCTCATGTACCTCGTCGGTTGTTGCGGTCTGAAGTTAATCCACCTGGTGTGGTACTCTCTCTTCAATGCAGCCTCAAACCAGCCAGACATTTTCCTTGGGTCAGCATATAATAGCTTCAGTTTGGCCAGCTCGTTGAGCTCAAAACCGGGTAGAGTCTTTAGATCGTGTGGGAATCTAAAGTACTCTATTCTCTTTTCTCTCTTGACAGCATATACATGTAAATCCTCAAAATATGCCCACGCTATAATCTTTCCTGACACCTTAAGATGCTTCTTCACTTTGTAGAGCTTGGTGTAAGTACTCGGCTATGGAGCAGTGCGTTGGGCTCGGATCTCTGCAAAACATGCCGCTCATTCAGACTTTTTGATGTTGACATCGACGTCTGAGGCTTGGGCTTGATCCTTATTCTTCTCCGACTCTTGCTCCATCTGATCCAGTTTTTCAAACGTATCACTGACGAGAGTATCACCCAGATTGGGGACTACATTTCCCTCTCTGTCAGCATACTCTGAATAGTTCTTCGTAGTAACGTCCTCGATCTCGATCTCATCGATGTCATTCAACTCATCGTCACTGGTAACGTCAAAAGTAGGAGGGTCCTTGACAATCTCGTCCAGATTGAGCCGGAACATCTCAGCAAGTTTATCACCCGTAAGGTCATGAATGATATCTCTTTCTTCAGGAGTATAGATTACTGATCTTCGAACGATCCCTTGAAAATCAAGAATCATTGTGAGTTGAGACTTGATTTGATGAAGGGGAGCAACATCGTACTCATCTTGCTGAGATGATTGATCTGCTTGATTTAGTCAATAATCAAGACAGTTAAACATCAAATATATATAAACATTAAGTACAAAGTGTTTAAATACATGATTCAAGTACAAAATCTTTCAAATACATAAATATCTAAACATTACTTTTGCCCTGAATGGCAGGCGCGTCAGTAGATGGGGCAGAAGATGAGGCTCCTTGGTCTTGATTTTTCTTTGTACGTCTCTCTTGATCTTGAGCTGAGGTAGATGCAGCTGCATCTCCTTCGTCATCATCATCATCGTTCTGCCTTTACCTTGTCTCTTCATCATCACTGCCCTCGTCATCATCACTATCATTATCTTCATCATCACCATTATCATCATCACCTTCTCTGATCTTCAGAGGCTCATCTTTTGATCCCTTTAGCTTGAGCATGATAGACCTGTTAGATGACTCCAACTCCTCAATCTTCTTTGCTGATTGGACTTTATGCTCTTGGAGTTGGGCAATTTCCTGAGCTTGTTGAGAGATCTGCTGTCCTTGGGCAGCAGTTAGCTCCACAAGCTGTCGTAGCTGGGCTGTCTTCTCGTCATCAGCAGCCAACAACTTCAGCACCATACGGTTCAGTGCTGACAATTGTTCCTCTGCCCCAATGGAGGGTAGAGTAGATCCAATGGTGAATATGGTATGAGATGAGGGACCATTTTGGTGGCTGGTGGTGGTAGTGGTGGCTGTGGTGAATATGGGTGGTGGTGTATGAGAGGGTGGTGAAGGGTAGGCTGCAGTGGTGGCTGTGGTGAATGTGGATGGTGGTATATGAGTGGGTGGTGGTTGGTAGGATGTAGTGGTGATAGATGGGAGTGTGGTAGTGATAGGTGGTATGGTAGTGGTGCTGGTAGTAGTAGTAGATGAGGTGGTGGCTGTGGTAGTAGTAGAGGTTAGTGTAAACTTTAGCCTCTTCCCCTTCTTGCCATAGGGGTGAGCCATTCTCTTCCTCCTCGAGCCTTTAGGCATAGAGGCTCCCCCTTGGCTGTTGGGCGGGTCCGGGGTATATGATGGATCTGTATCAGCAGCAGTAGCATCCCCGGACTCCCCGTGGCGTCCACCAACCGCCCTATTACCTCTCTCCGTGGCCACGACCCGGCTTCCCACCGTTCGCACCAGAGGTTCATCATCTGACTCCTCCTCCTCCATCTGGAAAATAGGGTGAATAGGAGCTAGTTCGGGTTCACCCTGACCATCCCCTCCCTGATCAGCATCATGATCATCACCATCGGAGTAATCAGAGGGTAAAGCAATCTGCTCAACATCCGAGTCACTATCATCGTGACGCCACTTTCGCCAAGCTGGCGCCACGTAGTCTTCTATGCCAAGTGCCCAAACAGCCTCTTTACAGGGGGCTTTACCTGCTTGCCCCTGTAAACCTTCATTCTTCCAAGAGTGGTGCCATTCATGATCTCGAGAGAGACAACATCATGACTCTCCTTATGCAGCAAAGGAAGCTTCTCGTCAATGATCATCTGTAGGAATCTCAGATACATGCAGAAGCCTTCCTTGCCTTTGGCCTCTAAGTTCTCAATTAAGTAGGAGAAAATCATGTTGGAGAAGCTGAAGGGGTGATTCAGCACCAGTGCCACGTAGGCATTCTGGATTTGGTCAGATAGATCATCAAATCCACCCCTTCGTGAAGCAATGCACTTCAGGATGACATGAGCTAGGTACTTGAACCGGGGACACATGTTGCTTTTATTTAGCACACCTGCGTTGATGTCCCTAGAGTACCTCATCTGTAGAAAACATCCCCTTACAGTAAGAGGATGTAGTCTGGTTGGGTAGATAGCATCATCTCCCAAATCCCGTACGTGTCTAAGGTCGGCTACTGTGACCTCAATCTCCTGGCCAAATATGGTGCTACGTATACAGTAGGGCTCAGCCGATCGGTCAACGGATGCACCTTCCCAGAAGGCCTGTTGTATAGACCGATAGGGTGTGCACGATGTAGATATCGCTCTATAGATCCTCGATCTCTTCAGAAATACGATAATACCAACAAACTCGGCAGCATTCCAAGTGGTGGCATCCAAGTGAGCACAAATGTCATGCTTGGTGTTAATGATCCACCTATCTGCCATGATTCTGTAACATAAGACACATAAACATTAGATCTACACATAATAGAGACCATTGCAATTTAAACTGTTTGAGATCAGTCTAGTTCAATCGTGCGATTAAACCATACAACTGAGTTCTGTCAGTTGATTAAGTATGCGACTGACTTCAATCGGGCGACTAAGCATGTGGCTGAGCTCAATCGGGCGACTGAGCATGCGGCTGAGTTCAATCGGGCGAATGAGCATGCGGCTGAGTTCAATCGTGCGATTGTGCTCATACGCCTAGTTCATTCGGCCGATTGATTCATTTGCCCAGTTCAATCGTGCGATTGAAGTTCATTCGGAGTGACCAGTCGCATACGTCTCTGTTCGACACTTTAATCCTGAATCTAGGTCAAAACTGGAAGTTAAACTTTGTGTTTAGGTTCTTTAGACTCGCAGGACCCCTAATTGTTGCAGTATGTCTTTAATTTTAACCAATTTTCACTTTTATTTGGTTTGCTTATTTGTTATTACCCATTTCTTGATTTTAAACACTTTGGGTTCGTTAGGGTTTGTTTTTCACTGTGCATTTTGTGCTATTTGGGTCGCTGTTTACATGCAGATGATGTAAGAACTTGTCAGTAACACAATGGTAAGGTGAAATCGATTTAATTAGATTTTGGCAGAGTGTCGCTACTGTTGAGCGATTTTAGGGTGATTGAGGGGTGATGAACATATGCGACTGATTTTAGCCCTATTTATACTGAATCTGGTTTCCATTGGGCGACTGGATCCATTCGCTCTTTTCAATCGTGCGATTGGAGCTTAGTCGTGCGATTGGCTCAGTCTGTCACCTTCAGTCGGGCGACTGGGTTTCAGTCGGACGACTAACTCATTCGGTCACCCCCATTCAGGCGATTGGCTCATTCTTTTAAGCCATTCGTGTGAATAGTTCATTCTCATGCTCCATTCGGGTGACTGGTTCATAAGTATCGTCCAATCGTACGCCTGGTCCATACTCATGGTCCAGTTGTGCGAATGGCACATACTTATGAGTTTGACCTTATGACCATTCAATCACTTGTCCCTTTTTCTTATTGATATGACATTTTGAGTATTCGATCATCTCAAACATGATCCTTTTAACAGTAAAATAATTTGTCACCTCAGACGTGACCCTTTTAACATTTGAAAATCCCATTGGTCACCTCAGATGTGACCCTTTTGGTGAGTGACTCCCGTATTGACTTCCGATGCGTAGTCCGACGTTTAACTAATAAATTAACTGAAATTAACTAAAATAAACAACTAGAAATAAAACAAAGACTAAAACACAATTTTGTATTTTTGTGTGAGGTTGAAATCCTAAGATAAATCTCTATCAGATTTTTCTTCCTAGACAGTATAGCGTCAAGTTACTTTGATCATTACTGGAACGATTCATTATGGAATCATACAGGTTTATCAAATCATTTGGGACATTTTACCAAAGCCTTTTGATGCTAGATTCTTGTTTTCATCGAGAACCATTAGCAAGTTTAGGAAATCATACTAGTGTTACGGGATGCACACAGTGGTTTTGACTTTCAAGAGTTGCATCTCATGATGATTGTCAGTATATTTTTCCACTTAAATCCATACACAGACTTTTGACACAGATTGGAGATATATTAGGTTTAATTATAGCATTTGTGGATCCCACGCTTATATGGTAATCAACATTCCTCAGGAGATTTTTTAGCGGTATACGGGTAGTATTCAAGAAGAAACTATTCTAGAGCTTTCAAATAGATGCTAAGCCTCAGGTCAGTGCCACCGCACAGCAGAGAGGCGCAAACAACAATGAATTCTAGAATATTTAGGTTATGCTTATCCTCAGGTCAGTGCCATCACACAGCAGAGAGGCACACAACCTATCTTCTTGTTTGAGCAATTATAATCTTTTTGCACTGATCTCACCAACAACATGGGTTATTAGCTTGATTGTTTTTTGCATTTTTCATGTGCTTTGCTCATTTTTATGGTCATCCACACACATTTGTGGCGTTTATTTTGCTCGTCACCTCTTATTGGAACTTTGTTGATTGTGTTAACCAGGGATAAGATGTTAACCCACAGCTAGTTGAACAATTTAGTTTGAACTTGAAATCACCAACGAGGTATACTTATTTATTATGTTGAATCTACCGACACATCATCTAATGGTCTAGCAACCTCTAGGTCTACTTTCTCCGTGTTACCTTAGTAGCAGCTAGTTTTACTATCATTTTTCCTTTTATGTTGCTCAGACTTCTCAGACTTAAACTTCAAATTTTGCATCTTAAACAATTTTATTCTTTTAAAGTCCCAAAATCTTTGTTCCTATGTACTATCATTTCCATAGACATTGAATCAGTATTACAGATACGATCTTATTTCTATTAGCTAGACTGTCCTCCTCCCTCATTTTTTTGAGTACTGAAATTAAAACAACTAATTTAATACTAATTTAACCTATTCTCCCCCTAAGATTCTAAAACCAAAAATGTGTTTGAGTTTAGAATATTAATAGGCGAAGAAGTAAAATACAATAAAATAAAATTAAAGTTTGACTCAACGCTCGGACTATGCACTTTCATCGTCGGGAATCACTTCACTTTTCTTTTTAACGCTGTTGTCCTCTAATAGATATAGAAAACATGGTTTATCAAAGGCTTTTGTGTAGAGGTTAGCGCGTTGAAAATCCATATTAATTTTAACAACATCGATTAAATTCTTTTCAAAACAATCACGTATAAAGTGATATTTAATGCCGATGTGTTTGGTCTTAGGATGTTGGACCGGATTTTTAGTTAGGGCTATAGTAGCAAAACTATCAACAAATATAGGAGTGTTAGAGAATTTCAAACCGTAGTTCCGTATTTGCTGTTGAATCCAGATGATATGAGAACAGCAGCTTGCAGCAGCAACATATTCAGCTCACAGGTTGACAGAGCAACTGATGTCTACTTCTTACACTGCCAGGTGACTAATCTTCTCCCAAAGAATTGACATCCCGCTGATGTTGACTTGTAGTTCATTTTGCAATTGCCATAATCCGAGTCACTATAATACGCTGTAAGCTCGAAATCATCATCATGAGGATACCACAACCCGAGTGTTGGAGTACCCTTCAGATAACGAAATATCCTTTTAACTCCGATGAGATGGTTGACTTTCGGTTTTGCTTGTTATCTAGACCAGAGACATGTCACGTACATGATATCAGGTCGTGATACAGTGAGGTACATGAGGGATCTGATCATTCCTCTGTACATAGTGGCATTCACCAGATCACCATTTTCATTGGATACTACATCATAGTTTGTAGCAAGTGGAGTCCCAGCTGCGGAAGCATTCTCCATATCAAACCGACTTAGAATATCACCTACATACTTGGTCTGATGTAGAAATATTCCCTTTGGTGTCTGATCCACCTGTAACCCGAGAAAGAACTTCATCTCTCCCATGGCACTCATCTCAAACTCAGCTTTTATTACTACTTCAAATTCTTTACATAGATCTTCGTTTTTGGAACCGAAGATTATGTCATCAACATAAATTTGAACAACCAGTAAGTCACCATCCTTTTTTTATGAACATTGTACAGTCAATCACTCCTCCACGAAATCCGTGTTTCACAAGATGAGTCGAGAGTTTTTCATACCAGGCTCTTGGGGCTTGATGGAGCCCGTAGAGAGCCTTGCCCAGTTTGTAAACTCTATCCCGATGATATGGATCCTCAAATCCTTCGGGTTGACTGACATACACTATCTCCCGGATTTCACCATGAAGAAATAGACTCTTTACATCTAATGGATAAACTTTGTTATTCATATAAGATGCATAGGCTAGGAAGATACGGATTGCTTCCATTCTCACCACAGGTGCAAAGACTTCTTTGTAATCAATCCCCTCGACTTGTCGAAATCCTTGAACTATAAGTCGAGCCTTGTTTCTGATTATGACCCCTTGGTCATCTTTCTTGCATTTCAAGACCCATTTGGTGCCAATGACCTTAGCACCTTTAGGTCTATCCACTAGTGTCCATACACCTAACTTCTTGAACTGAAGAAGTTCTTCTTGCATGACACTCACCCATGCCTCGTCGTTAAGAGATTCACTAACATATTTTGGCTCAAATTGAGACACAAAACATCTATACGCACCATCATGAAGATATCCCTTTTCTATTATAGAGGCATAATCAGCTGAATATAGCTGATTTCTGGTTTGTACTCCTGATCGAACATCGCCAATGACATTATCCAAGGGAAGATAGACATTTAGTCGAGATCCACGAGTGGTGGGTACAACTGCCTCATTATCCAGATTGTGAACAGCAGGTTCAGTTTCTGAGGCAGTGGGAGTTTGAGGTTCCGAAGTGTCTGAGGCATCAACATCTGATGCTTGTGTACTTGCAGTAGTAGGAACCTGTTCCTCCTGATACACCTGATCATTTGTCATGTCTTCATCGTCAGAGGATGAGTCACTTACTTCAAGTGCTCCCCCTGAAGTACTAGAAGACTCACCTTGTGACGCTGAGGTTGTCGGGTCCAGTGATGGTGTATTTAACTCTTCGTACATCATTCTGGTCGATAACTCATCCTCATCAGGGAAGAGAGGAATGTTGAAGGATTTAAAGAATCCATCATAGTCGAAAAAGAAAGAGAGTCCTTTTCCAGCAGGAGTAGTGGTGTATCTCTGTACATCAACGTTGCACCACACCTCTACTTGACCCGTTGAGTTGTTGTAAACTCTCTTATTCAGTATGTTGTATCCTAAGAAAATTCCTTCTTCAGCCTTCTCGCTGAATTTCCCTGACTGAGTTTTCTTCAGCAGTGTACATGGGGTGCCAAATAGTTCAAGGTACTCAAGATTAGGTTTACGTCGTTGGAGTAACTCGTAACACGTCTTACCATGACGTTTGACCACCAGGACTCGATTGGGAGCATAACATGCATTAGCTACCGCCTCGTTCCAAAATTGGATAGGCAGTTTCGAGTCTGCTAGCATTTTACGGGCAGTTTCTATCAAGCTTCTATCCTTTTTCTCAGCAACCCCGTTCATTTGAGGAGTGTAGGTAGATGTGAACTGGTGCACAATTCCTTTTTCTTTGTAGAATGCCTCCATCCATTGATTCTTGAACTCGGTTCCATTGTCTGAACGTACTTGTCTTACCTTTAGCTTGTAGCGTGACTCCAATGTAGTTACTAACTCCTTAAATGACTCAAATGTTTCTGATTTGGATTTCAAAAACATTACCCAAGAGAATCTTGAGTAGTCATCTGTAACTACATAACAGTACAAGTCGCTGGCGATGCTCCTTGTACTGACTGGACCAAACAGATCCATGTGAAGAAGCTCTAGAGGCAGTTCGATGGAATGAACTTTATTTTCCATATGAGGCTTCTTAGTCTGCTTTCCTTTCTTGCAGGCGACACAAAAATCCGGTAATTGGAAGTTTTTGACGTTTACTCCTCGCACTAGATCATTCTGGATCAAGTGATTCATCTTCCATGGATTGATGTGTCCCATTCTCCTATGCCAGGAGATCGAATCCTTCTCTGTGGCCTATGACAAGAAGCACTGAACTTGATGATCCATTATGGAGGCCTTTGATAGATCCAAGACATAAAGATCGTTATAACTTGAAGCTAACATTAAGACTTGGTCCTCCGGGATCACATAGTCCTTTTTTAGAACATAACACTTCTTGTTGTCGAATACAACCTTAAAGCCTTTGTCACAGATTTGGGATACAGAAAGCAAATTATTTTGAAGTTGTTGAACATAGTTTACCTTATCAAACTTCACTTTCTGGTTCCCCACTTTCCCTTGAGCGGTGATGTAACCTCCTTTGTTTCCAGCAAATGAAACATGACCTCCTTTAATTTGTTTGACGTTTGATAGGAGTGCCAGGTTCCCAGTCATGTGCCTTGATGCTCCGCTATCTATGATCCAGGTATTTATGGAAGCACTATAGCGAACACCCTGCACATTCAAAGGAAATCATTAGTTGAGGTTAGGGACCCAAGCCTTAACTGGCTTGGGTGACCCAGAGGCATCACACATCATAAATTCCATCCACTGTCCATTTGAGAGTGAGGGAAGATCATTCGTCTTCTTGTTCTCATTATCAGATATAGGGATGGACTTCTCTTTCCATAAGCCACTTCTGTGTAAGGCTTGTTTGTGATAAACAGACGACTGGCTGATGGGTTGAACTTTAGGTTCACCGACTCTTTTTGGTGGAATCATGGAGCTTCTTTTTGATGAGCTCTGTTTAGTGTCATAAATTTCAACTCTTTTCCTTGGTGTTTGATAATAAGGACAATTTGACGCGGTGTGTCCATACTTTCCACAGTTGTAGCATGATCTACTTTCCATATGATGGAGGAACTGCTTCTGTGGGGATGTGTATGACACATGTATGACTTTAGTCTGTTTGGGTTTTGACACTTCTTGTTTAGATGTTTTATCTTTTTAACAAAATTGATTGTTTGAACCTTTTTAACATCTTTACCCTTTTATTTATCTGGACTTAGACATGGTGCACGTGTTTGGTTAACTTGTTTGGTCTTTTTGGGTTTAGAATTAAACGTGTTTGAACCAGACTTTACCATAACCTTCTCAAATTTTTCATCCAAATTAACAATAGGCATTTTACCTTTTGACTTTAAAGTGGTATCCTTTTGTTTAGTGACAGATTCATTAGGTTTACTTGTGGAATCTGGATCACTTACAAGAGGAGTGGACACCACATGATCCTTGATTGGGTTTTCATTAATTGGTTTGAACTTAGCATTCAACAAGGTTTCATGTGGTGGTGGAACCACTTTGTAACCCAAACCCTCCCCGTTATTTTGTTCTTTAACTAAGTTTTTAACTATGTGAGAAGAACTAGTCCGACTGTGTAGTTTTTGTTTTAATGAATTTACTTTGACTTCCAAAAGTGATTTTTCCTTTATAGTTTCTTCAAGGGAGTTTAAATAGAACTTAATGTCATTAGCTTGGTTAAAGGCCACAACTTTGGTTTCCCTTAGTTGTTTATTTAACAGTTCTATTTTCTCTTTGTAACTGTGCTTATTTGATTTCAAAATGCGATTTGCTTCTGTGCACAGTTACAAGTCCTTTACTAAGCTATCATTATGATCTAATAACCTAGTAAATTTTGAGTCTATGCTTTCTCTAAACTTATTACATTCATTACAAGCATGACTATCAAAAAATTGATCTTTTGTACTTACCTGAGAAGGCTCGGTTGAATCAGCCATTATGGCAGAGTTTGACTTTTCTGTTGTTGGTGATTCTGAACATGTTGAACTTTGACCTTCTTCATTAAGGTGAGTGTCCGTATTTGCAGTTTCTTCATTATTCGACATCATGAGTTCCATTGCTATATCACCTTCGCTTGCAGAGTCGTCATCCAAATACTCAACACATGCAATGTTGGATTCTCCCGGAGATACAAACCGAAAGGTCCAATCTTGCCCTTCGTCGTCTTGTGCAGTCAAGGCTTTAGGATCCTTGCTTTACGATGCGGTTTTGCTTGTGGGTTTATCTTGGCGATTGAAAGATGAGAACAGATTACCATTACCTGTCTTTTTGGGCTTCACACACTCACGCCTTAAATGCCCCTTCTCTCTATAGTTAAAACAGGTAACTTTGGTTTTGTCAAAACCAAAGGTTGTATCCTTTGTGGCAATCAAGTTCTGTCCTATCTTCTTAACAAACTTCTTCGCCCTCCGGAAAGCACTAGCAAGAGCCCACATAATGTCCATAATTTCTAGCTCATTCTCATCTACTTGCTCGTAGTCTTCATCTGCCAGATGGCAGTTTCCTATCCTTCCAGCAACTAGACCGTCATAGGAATGAATGGCAGCTGCTAAGAGATCCATATGATCCTTTGCTACCTCTACAGTCACGTTACCGAGATTCTTGGTCTTCAATTTTGTAGCATTGGCTTGAGGGGCTATGTATTGGGTGCAAGACGACCCTGACGTGTTAGATCCTGAAGTAGTGGTTTAGGATGGAGCAGCTGAACTCGACACAAAAGCCGTTTGTAGTGGTGCTCCAGACGTTTTTGGTTGAGGAGTTGAATTGTACAGTGACGGGTTCTGATCATATGAACTCTTTTGAGACCTGTACTTCATCCTCAACTCTTCATCTCTCAACTTCAGAATGAAATCGTTGATATCCAACTTCGTCAGCATATAATTCTGTCTGAGGTTTGATACAAATGAAACCCACTTTTCTGGCAATCCATCTACGAAATTCGATACCTTGACTTCCATGGACATAACAACCCCATGAGTGTGCAGCTTACTCATTAAATGGTAGAAGCGGTCTATAATGTCATCCAAACTCTCCTTACCCATTGACGAGAAGTTATTAAAATCCTTCTTCAAAGCCGTAGCCTTTAGAGCTTTTAACGATGCATTCCCGTCATACCGCTTTTCCAGAGCATCCCATAGCTTCTTTGATTGCTTGTTCTCAGAAAACTGATGGAATATATCCTTAGGAATTGACTGAGTTAGCAGAGCATACACCTTCTTCTCTACATTGTACTTTAACTTTTGGCTATCAGTCATGCCACCTAAGGTAAGTTTAACTCCATCTGCACCAACCGGCATGTTATACCCTGTCTCTATTGATTCCCATAGATCGGGATCTACTCCATTGAGGTATATCTTGAACCTTTGCTTCCATTATGGGTAATCATCTAACGTTATGAGCTTAAGGGGCTTATTGTGATTACCAACTTTATTTTCCAGAAGCAATAGATTCTGGATCCGTGAATCCCTACCTGCAGTGAATGCTGAGTACTGATCTTCTATTGTTATTTACTTTGACTTTTAGAACAACCCTGTTTCACTGGTGTGAATGAAGGAATGCGATTGGGCTAAACGTTCAATTGAACAATGTGGATGGTTCAATTGTTCGATTGAACAAATGCGGATGAGTCACTCATGCGATTGGACCAATATGGATGAACAATGCGAATGGAGTGTTCAGTAGTACGAATGGATGAACGACTGAGCCAATCGTGCGTATGGAAGGTGCGAATGGGTTCAGTCGTGCGATTGAGTCAATCGTGCGACTAAAGCTGTTGGTTTTTGAAAAATTGAGGGCTTTGACCACTTTGACGGAAAAGACTCGAATTTCTCATGAACCCTAATTTCCGTATGCCGAAAAACGTTAACTTTTGAACAGGAGACGTCGAAAACACTATTTGACACAAAAAGATTGAGTTTTTAGTGAAAAACGTGATTTTTATATCAAAATCGATTGAATCACACGCAAATCAAGAACCAAAGCTCTGATACCACTTGTTGGGACCGTTTAGGTACGGAGTACTAACTGATTTATGTGTATACCGAACCAAATAGTGCGGAATCCTATTTGATTGGCGACCCAATCAGTGAGAACGCAAGTATAATCAATCTAATAATGAATCAAAATGTTAAGAACGATTGTAAGATGATTAACTGCGATCTATGAAATTGGAACATGTGTTCTTGAGTCTCTGGATGGCTAGGGTACGATTATGTGCGTAGGTATTCGAATTGTTACATTTTTCCACGAATTAAGTAGTATTTATAGGTTAGGGTTTTCCATTTGTGTGACTGAAGCATGCGGTTGATCCATTCGCACGACTGAGTGTTCAGTCGTGCGACTGAGTCAATCTCATGTTACAATCGTGCGACTGATCCAGTCTCCTGGTTTAGTCATGCGACTGGTCCATTAGCATGAAGTGTTCATGCGTACGGTCCATTAGCATGGTCCATTCGCATGAGAACTTCACACGGTTAAGTTTAAACACATTTCTCAACCATTATAGACTAAGAATTATGTAAACAACCACAAACCTATATAGAAAGTTCAATATGCGTTATCACACAATAAACAATGAAATATTAAACATTATATGCATCAACCACACATTTCATTTTATTCATACCCATTCTGTTACACATATGTAAGACATGAAAGACATTTTACATTGAGCTCATAAACTAGGTACTCATGTATCTACAGAGTTTTTGGATGTTGTATTTCCTTTGCTTAATGACAACTTTAGTTGAAGTGTTATTGGGCTGAGTTATCATGGTTGAGGTCTGAATGATGTAATCAAATGCTAAAGTGAGAGCCTCTTCCATATGGATCTCCTGAACAGGTTTAGAAGGATCCACTTTCAGTGATAGGTGACTGATGTGGGCTTGACTCAGGTGAGTCAGGAGCACTCATCTCTCTTTGAGTAAGGGAGGAATAGAGAGGCTCATGATACTCACTAAAACCTAAGTCCTCATCAGTATAGAAGTCAAGGTTGGAAATGGGTTGGTTTAAGTCTAAAGGCAGGAGATGGTGGCTGTCCCCTAAAGGTTTTTCACTTAAGTGTTGAGATTCAGAGTGAAGGCTTAAGGCAGTTGGGCTTGTGAGCTCATCATACTGAGCATGAGGAACCTCAGCACTGATCTTTGAAGTAATGGGTGTGGTTTGCTACTCAGGAGAAGTGGGAGCTCCAATATCCACTTCCTCCTGTATGGGTAAGTATATGGGGGCTTGCACAGACTCAATAGCTTGAGCAAGGGTTCGTTTAGATTTTATTTTGTAGGTGAGGGTGATTTGTGGTGGTTTTGGTGGTTGAGATGTAGAAGGTGTGGGTTCAACACTAGCTTGTGTTGCTAGGTTATCACCTTGAGTAATGAGCTCTAACATTTTTAGGACAAGGGTTGTTTCTACCCCTAAGAAGCCTATAGTTTGCTTCTTCAAAATGTTAAAGATGCCAAGCTTCATCTGTCCCAATTTAAGATTATTACCTGTTTCCCTCAACTATGAGCCTAGTTCACAATTAATAATGTATTAAACATATTTAGGAAACATGTAATACTCTAAGGAGTCCAAGTTAGCAAACAGATTTGTATAAACAAATTGAGAGTACCTGAACCTGACCCCCTGAACCATCCCATGCAATACTCTAAGGAGTCCAAGTTAGCAAGAATCTGATCCCAACCCCCATGCTTGTTGGATAAGTTGTGGATGACCACATGTAGTAAGTACTTCCACTGGGATGAGACCTTCTCTTTCCTAAAGGTCTTTACAGAGAAATACCCTTCATAGCCCATCTACTGGAAGGAATGGTTAATAACTTCTTTTGGAAAGGACAACTCACCTTTCTCATCATCCAGCTATAGATGAGCATTTATGATGGCTGGAGTGATGAAGATTGTCCTCCCCTGCACCGTAGCAGACAATGCCTTCTCCCCATCTAGAACAACCTCTTAACAGGTTTTCCAGAAATCAAGCAAATTATCCTCATAAAGAACAGGATCAATGGTAAGAGAGGTGGAGTTGTTACACAGAGCCAAGAATTGGCAAACCTCTGAGAAATATGGAACTTTCTTAGAGTTTAACAAAGCAACCTTCTTGGGTTGCCTGTGTAACTACATGGAGAAATATGGGTTATTTCTTTGGTTAAGGTTGGCCATTTTAGAAAGCTTAAAGGTGAAGGAAAGATGAAGAAAGGCGGTTTCAGAGAGAAATTTGGGAATTTAGGTTTGGAGGAAAGATGAAGATAATAGAAAGAGGGGGAACTGTTGGGTTTATATGTGAAAAGGATTTAAACAAAATTAATGAAAGAAGATAAACTTTGAAATCCGGATGTCGGTCCCACCTCTGAAAAAGGAGTTTGCTTTTTGCTCAAAAGTAGGTTTCTTGGAAATTGAAAAAGCTTCCGAAGGTAATTGTCTTCGGAAGTTTTAATGAAAAAGCTTTTGAAGCCAAAATGCCTTCGGAAGAATTTGCTAAGAGTTTTGAAAATTTTTGCTTCGGAAGAATTAAGACTTGAACGTTTTGTTCAACATAACAAAGCTTCCGAGAGTTAATTTGCTTCAGAAGAAAATTTTCCTTGAAAACATATAAGTGCCTAAGAGAGATTTTAAACTTCGGAAGATATTTCAAAATTTTATTTCAAAGGAAACTTACTTAGGCAGTTATTTGTTTTGAAGGCATAAGTTTCTTCCAAAGATAAAATTATACCTTTTGAAGGATCAAGATTTTTTTTTCAAAAATCTAAGGAAAGTCTTCAAAAAGTTTTTCATCTAGAGAAAACAAGAGCTTATAAAGGTGATAAACTAGACAACTTAGGACACACATATTTTAAGAAATAATATGAATTAGTTTTAAGAAAAAGCTACTCAAAGTTAATCATCCCAATAGCTGATATAAGATACTTAAATCTCTGTTCATCAAAGGCTTTTGTAAACAGATCAACATATTGTTCATTTGTGTTAACCTTAACTAGTTTAATTATTCATTTTTCAAATTACCTCTAGTTAAATGATACCTGATATTGATGTGTTTTGTCCTTGAGTGTTATACAAGATTCTTTATGATAGAGATAGCAGTATTTGTCTATGTGAATGGGAGTTTACTTGAAGTTTAATCCATCGTCAAGCATTTGATTCTGAATCCAAAGCACTTGAGCACAACAACTTGCTGCATCAATGTATTCAGCTTCAGCAGTTGATGCAAAGACACATGATTGTTTCTTGCATTGCCATGAGACAACCCTTCTACCAAGAAACTGACATCCCCCAGATATAGACTTTGCAATCATATTGCAACCAACATAATCACTATCTGTATATGCATACAAATTAAATTCAGAATTCTTGGGATACCAAAGACCAAGTGTTGAAGCACCTTTAAGATACATTAGAATTCTTTTGACAGTGATAAAGTGTGACATCTTGTGGTTTGCTTGATATCTTGCACAAATACATGTGGCAAACATGATATCAGGCATGCTAGCTGTAAGATACATAAGAGACCTAATCATAGCCCTGTAAAAGTGTTCATCCACATACTCCCCCTCAAGATCAGGCCCAAGGGAGTGGTTTCTTGTTATGGGTGTCTTAGCAATCTTACAATCAGTCATGTTGAATGAATCTTTTGAGTATGTCTTGAACATACTTTGACTGACTTATGAAGATGCCATTTTCAACTTGCTTCACTTGAATTCCTAGAAAGAAATTGATTTCCCCCATGGCACTCATTTCAAATATGTCCTTCATCAGCTTCTCAAAGTCTTTGTAGAGCCTTGGATTGGTTGAATCAAAGATGATGTCATCTATATACACTTGAACTAGCATTAAGTTATTTCCCTGTCCATTGATGAAGAGAGTTCCATCTATAGTACCCCTTCTGTATCCATGCTTGCAGAGATATTTAGATAGAGTCTCATAACACTTCCTTAGTGCTTGGTGCAGCCTATAAAGAGCCTTATCAAGCTTGTAGACATAATCAGGATGATCAGGATCTGCAAAACCAGGTGGTTGTTTAACATACACCTCTTCATCAATCACTCCATACAGAAAAGCACACTTGACATCAAGTTGATAGACCTTGAAGTTCTTGAATGCAAAAAATGTCAATAATATTCTAACAGCTTCCAGTCTTGCTACATGAGCAAAGACATCAGTATAGTCAATTCCTTCTTCTTGTGTGTACCCTTGAACAACTAGTCTAGCTTTGTTTTTTTGACAATGCCTCTATCATCTTTCTTATTCCTAAACACCCATTTGGTTCCTATAGTACTCTTCCCATGAGGAAGAGGACATAGGTTCCAAACCTTTGGCCTTTTGAATTGAAGCAACTCCTCTTACATAGCCTCAACCCAACTTCCATCCTTTAGAACCTCATCAATCTTCTTGGGCTCTATTTGAGATAATAAACAAGAGTGAAGACAAACATTTACTTCATGGGTTTGTCATCTTGTAATTACCCCTGTGTCAACATCTCCAATGATGTTTGTGGTAGGGTGAGACTTGTGGATCCTTAGTTAAGGGATCAAAACAAGTTGCTGAGAGAGATCTAAATTAGTAAAATTTAGATCTGGCATTGATGCTTCTCCTACCACATCAACACACTTATCAAGAGAAACTTGATCCAATGAGTGTGTGACATCATTGATGTTTTCATCTATGGAGTGGTTATCAACATCAAGAAATTCTTGATCACTATTATTACCACCATTGTCCTCTGCATTTGAAGTTTCTTTATCTAGTTGTTGAGCCTCTGAGTTGGAATTTGAAGGCATCTCAGAGGTATCAGCTGAATTTGTCATTGTTGTGCTGATGGAAACTTCATTTGCAGAAGTAGGTACTACTAAAGCTGAAGATGTGTAACTTGAAGGTCTTCTAAGCTCAAATCTTGGATCAGGATCACCTGGAGGTAAAATATCTGTAGATCCTGAAACATCCTCACAAGATTTGTTACAAAAGTTGGTAACTAAATCAAGATCAAATAGCCAATCAGGACCAGAACCAGCTACACTGGGTGTGTGTTCATTGAAAGTCACATTGGCTGACTCCTCAACAATTCTAGTTCTAAGATTGTATACTCTATAAGCCTTAGCTTGAGAAGAGTATCCAATGAAGTGTCCATCATCTGATTTCTCAGCAAATTTGGCAATTTGATCTTTGGTATTCAAGATGGTGCAAGGACATCCAAATGACCTGAGAAAACCAATGAAAGGTTTCCTCTTGTGCCAAAGTTCATAAG
>BJCM01089202.1:0-16819 GCA_018326385.1 Flaveria bidentis | reverse complement strand
AGAACATGTCTAACAACTGCAAGCCTATACAACATGTTCATATATGCGTGTATCATTACATAATATCAATAGATATAACATTAAACAATCAACAAACATTCACAAAAGAGTTTTTCATTTCATAGATTCAACATTACATATGTGTTACAAGATGAAAGTCTATTACATTTAAGATCACTAGACTAGAACTAGGGACATGTGTACCAATAGAATTTAGGTTAAAGAGTGGTTGTAGATGTAGAAGAGAGTGAAAGAGGGGGAACCACTAGGTATATTTATATAAATTGGATTTGAGACAGTGTTAATGAAAGATAAGAACTTTAAAATCTAGATGTCGGTCCCACCTCTGAAAAAGTGCAAAAAACGACAGTTCTCTTGGAAGTCGAAAATCTTCCAAATGTATTTTCCGTTTGAAAGTTTTGATAAAGAGCTTCCGAAGCTAAGATTGCTTCGAAAGAAATTTCAAACATTGTGGAGAATTTTTCTTTGAAAGATATTTAAAGTTGGAGATTTTTATCTTAAGAGAAATAAAAGCTTTCGAGACTTAATAAGTTTCGGATGAAAATGGTTCATCAAAAACATATAAGTACTTATATTCATTTGTGCTTAAGAAGATATTTTGAAAAATTTCTTCTGAAAGTAAGTTGAAATAAGTTGTTATTTGTTTTGAATAACATAATTTTCTTCCGAAGGTAAACAAGGGCTTATGAAGATGATGAAATAGACAACTTAGGACACACTGTTTTTAGAAATTAAGTTTAAAGAAAATTTACTCAAAGTTAATCATCCCAATAGCTTATATAAGATATTTAAATGTTTCTTCATTAAAAGCTTTGGTAAACATATCTGCACATTGTTCATTTGTGTTAAATTTGACTAGTTTGATTAATCCATTTTCAAAGTTATCTTAAATTAAATGTTATCTGTTGTTAATATGTTTCGCACTTGAGTGCTGTGTTGCAGCTGTACAAGATAGTCTATATTATCAACACGGTCAAAGTCAACAAAAGTCAACATCATGGTCAAAGTCAACGCGAAAGTCAAACCGACACATTCGAGATGAAGAACCGAGACGAGACTTTGAAGATTTAGATGACTAGGAGTTTTATTGTACTAAATATAATTTTTGTCAACAAAATATATTTAAATATGTTTTAGGAGTTTTATTGTACTAAATATAATTTTGTCAATAAAATATATTTAAATATGCTTTAGTCATTTTTATGTTTTATATGTAATTTCCATTAATTAGCCTAATTTTAAGAGGTTTTGTGTAATTAGTAAATATTAGTCTAGACTATAAATAGGTTAAAGACAATTAGAGTTGACTAATGGTTGAATGACCAATTGATTCATGGATTACTTGTAAACATATCATTTGCAATCTAATTGAAGATCAAAGAGGATTTTATTGTGGTTATCATATTTTGATCTATAATCTTCATGATTTGAATCAAGTGTGCTTATTCTAGGTAAACATGTTGTATAGGAGTCTCCATTATAGAGATAACACTATTTTTGTCTATGTAGATTGGAGTATCTTTAAAGTTGAATACATAATCTAACATCTGATTCTTAATCCAAAGCACTTGAGCGCAACAGGTGACAACAATAATGTATTCAACTTTAGCAGTTGATGTAGACACAGGATTGTTTCTTGCATTGCCATGAGATAATCCTTCCACCAAGGAATTGACACCCCCCAAATGTATTCAGCTTCTTGTTTCTAAATACCCATTTGGTTCTTATGGTAGTCTTCCCTTGAGGGAGAGGACATAGGTTCCAAACCTTTTGCCTTTTAGAATTGAAGCAGCTCATCCTCCATAGCTTCAACCCAACTTCCATCCTTTAAAGCCTCGTCAATTTTCTTTGGCTCTATCCGGTACAAGAAACAAGAGTGAAGACAAACATTTGCATCATGGGTTTGTCCTCTTATCCTTACCCTTATGTCAATATCTCTAATGATGTTTGTGGTATAGTGAGACTTGTTGAACTAGTGTTGAGGAATCATATCAAGTTGCACGGAGAGATCTAAATTAGACAAATTTAGATCAGGCATTGAAGTATCTCCTAACACATCAGCACACTTATCAAGAGAGACTTGATCCAGTGAGTGTGTGACGTTATTTATGTTATCTTCTATGGAGTGGTTATCAGCATTAAGAAATTCTTGATCACTTCTCAACCACTGTCTCCTTCCACATTGGAAGCTTCTTCATTTGAGTGATTGCCTCTGATCTAGAATTTGGTGGCACCTCAGATATATCAGTTGGATTTGACATGGTTGTGCTGATAAGAACTCCATCTGTAGGGTTAGTACCACTAGAGCTGAAGTAGTATGATTTGATGGTCTTCTCAGCATAAATCTCGGATCTGGATCACCTACTGATAGGATATCTATGGACCCTGAAACATTCTCGCAAGATTTTTTTTATAAAAGTTGATAACTAAATCAATATCAAATAGCCAATTAGGACCATAACCTTTCACACTAGGAGTGTGCTCGTTGAAAGTCACATTGGTTGACTCCTCAACTACTTTAGTTCTGAGATTTTATACTCTATAAGCCTTGCTTGAGAAAAGTATCCAATAAAGTGTCCATCATTTTATTTTTCATCAAATTTGGCTATTTGGTCTTTTGTATTCAAGATGGTGCAAGGCATCCTAATGACCTGAGAAAAATAATGAAAGGTTTTCTCTTGTGCTAAAGTTCATAAGGAGTCTTACCATGAGTCTTGACTACTAAAACTCTATTTGGCACAAAGCAAGCAGTGTTTACTGCTTTTGTATCTATACGTTAAGCTCTTAAGTTTCTAACTTTCTACTTTATGTACTTTAATTCTTTTTGTAATATATTAGGATGTGATCTACGGCATGGTATAGTCACTAGTCAAAAGGTAGACTTGCCTTTTGACTCTACATTGATTTTGTTATCTAGATCAAATGTATTCAGCTGGCCTTGCAAGTATGGCCGACTGTAGGATGTTGTATAAAGTGTCTCAAGTCCTTGTAACTTATATTCATGCTTTATATCACTTGTAATAGAACTTGAGATGCAATATACTACAATCTTGAAAACTAATATTTGTGTTGTGTTCTTAAGCTTTATGTCTCTTGTTTACTTGTGTTGATAGCATCATAACAAAGTCCAAGATCCCTATTTGATCTGTTAAGTGTTTTAAACACTCTCCTTATTGTGAGACTAAGTGTTTTGACCATCCCTTAAACGTTCATGCAACATGTCCTAGTCTAGCATGCAATAATTTCAGTTTATTTATATTATTAGTAGAACTAGTTGAAGCTATACAAGCAAAATCAATACAAAGAGACATATCCAAATTCAACATTAAAATACCATTACATAGACAACCAAATCCAACAAAAGTACCATGTCTTGATAGGATATACTTGTCATTTTCCAATACTTGTTTGTAACAATAATTATTTAATACAATACCAGACAATAGATTGTTTCAAATCCCACGTACATACAACACTTTTTAATAGTAAACATTTTGCAGAAGTAAACACAAGCTTAATATTTCCTAATTCCTTGATTGGATCGGTGCATCATTGCCCATGCAGGATCGGTTTTTGTACTCAACACAAGTATTTTCTCTCAAATTCACTAAGTAACACTTGGGTTTGTGATGAAGTAGAATTCTTTTAAAAGTTGATGATAATATTCTAAGTAAATCAAAGTAAAACACAAGAGAATAAGTTTTCAAGATACTTGTATATATTATGTCTTAACTCAAAGTATTACAAAACTCTTACAAGCATATTACATGAGTTATAATGAGAAACTATATATACTACTACCTACAGCTGGATATACTTTGATACGAGCTGGAAACCTTATACTAAAGCAAATACTACAAAGTTAAATTTAAGGTATCTTAGATAAAGTATTATCTAAGATACGGTAGTCATGACATGCCCATGACTTACCTTTTATCACCAGCTAAAGTTGGAAACTGTACTAACCGATAAAGGTGAACAATAGAATAAAGTATGGTCAACTAAATGGGTTTTACAAAAAAAACACCATGCAGTATATCAGAGGTCTATAGTGGAGTGTTAGAGGGACCATACTTATGTCCACTAGTTCATATTAGCCACTTCCGAAGGTTAACTGGCTTTGGAAGAACTTGTTCTTCCGAAGAAACTTATACTTTAGAAGTGGATACTACTTCCGAGGCTTCCTTGGGACTTCATACTTCAGAAGTTGTAGTCTTCATTTCTTCTAAATGTTGAAGCTTCGAAAGAGCAGAGACTTTGTCTTTGGAAGTTGGAGTTTTCCTTTAGAAGGTTAACTTGACTTCGGAAGAACTCCATTTGTGTTCGGAAGTACCACTCTTAGCTTCGGAAGTCCTTTATTAGTTGTACCAAAATAGTCTAAGTGTTTCGTTTTCGGTGCACCAGCCTTTCTAGATCTAACAACCCATTTTAATTAATGATCCGTATTTAATTGGTTGAAAGTCCCTGAACCAACGAAGATATTTACACACATGATTTGTTGCTCCTGAATCAACCCACCAAGCAATATCATCATCCTACACATAGAATGATTCGGAAATTAGTAATACATAGTTCTCACCCGAATTATAATTTGGAACTAAAACCTAACTTGTTGTTTTCCGAGATCCTTAGATCCACTTAGACCAATATCATTCTTGCCTTTACCAACCTAACAATCCTTCTTGAAATGACGAAGTTTGCCACACTTCCCACATGCCAACTTTGGCTTCTTCTTGGGGCCTTTTTTTTGTTGCTATTACCTCTAAAATTTCGTTTGCCTTCAAACTTATTGGCATTCTTTGAGGATTCAGCTTCTTTCACCATGTTCACTTGTGAAGGTACAACCATATTTTTGTCCTTAACTTTGTCACCCTCTGGAGCCCTTAGAGACTTTTCAGTTCTAAAGTTCTAAAGTGACTACCAAGTTGGACTAGACTCAATTTCTTCTTATATTTCAAAGCATGTTTGAAATATTTCAAAGAAGGAGACAGTTTGTCAATTATACTAGAAACCGAGGTGTATTCATCCATCTTCATATCATGTTAAAGAAACTTTCCCAAAATCATTAACTGTAGGACCGTTGGAGGGGTTTGGTCACTTACAACACTACACATGATAAGGAGAGATTGATTTAGAACACTCAATAGATCAAATGGGAAACTAGAAACTAGTTATAATGACACTAAGAAACACAAGTAATAGAGAGACAAAACAAGAAAAAATAACACAAGTGTTTGGTTTTCAAGAATGTTGTATATTGCTCTCTAGTTCCATACAAGAGTTACGAAGCATAAAAGAAATATGCAAGGGACTAGAGATACTTTAAATTACATCCTTTAGCCGGCCATATTTTGAAGGACAGCTGGATACATGATCTAGACAACAATAAGTTCAATGTAGAGTCAAAAGGCAGATTGCCTTTTGACTAGTAACTATGACATGCCATAACTCACATCCTAGTATATTACAAAAAAAATAAAAGTACATAAAGTAAAAAAAAGAGACTCAAGACCTTAATGTATAGTTTACCAAAACCATGGACCATTTCACCAACTTGTGAAAGTTGGTGAGTCTAACAGAGTTGCAGCGGAAAGGTGGTCCAACTTTATGGTAAAAGGAACATCGAATAAGGCATGTACTTAAAAGTCTTCAGAAGAAATTTGTTTTCATAAACTGGCTTCAGAAGACTTTGTCTCCGATGCTTCGAAAGTCTTCATGTTTGGCTTCGAAAGATATTGGTCTTGGCTTTGGAAGATTTCACACTTAGTGTATTTTCTAATGGAGAATGTGAAACTTCCGAAGCATTCTACTTCAGCACTTTATGCATGCTTGCAGGACAAACTGTTTAAATGTTTAAGATTGCATCAGCCTTATATGAAACCTTATAAACTCCCCCGAGGCTGATACAACCAAACATTTGAAGACTTCAGATATTGACACTTCTCATTTTGATAATGACCATGCCTTTCTTCATAAGATAGTCATGATCATTCAGACTCTCAAAATGTCTTCTCATCTCAAAGAGATCATGTAAGGGTAGACTGAACATGTCATTCCATGTGTACACATCTTCAACACCTTGATCTCTGATGACATGCCATCTTTCTAGAGTAGTAGAGTAAGTACAGGACAAAATGGGTCTTCCTGATGCTAGAGGAGCTGCTTGGATTGGAGTTGGTGTAGCATCTTGTTGATCAGCTTTGTCTTGCTTAGTTGGGTTTTACTCCCTCACAGGTTTAGATTGAGGGGATAGAACCCTACTGTGGATATGAAGATGAAGCCTGCTGAGACTCAAAAGGAGGTCTAGGTTGTGTTGTCTTAAAAGATTCAACCTTAACCTCCACTTCTTGAGGGAGCTGACTTGGTGGAGAGTGTAAGCCAATAAGTTCTCCTCTTTTGATCTTTTGCTTGATCACCCTAATATGCTCATCCATAGTCGATAGAGACATAGTGCCAAGTATCCTTCCGGATAATCCATACAGCATCAGAAAACTCATCATCCTCTACCTATTAGCAGACTTCTTTATGCTCTTTTGGATTATGGCTCTTTCCTTTCCAGCCTCTTCTCTTATCTTTCTTTTTTTTTTTCTTTCTCTCTTTGAGTACTTCACGTTCGAGCTTCTTAAGATACTCAAACTCCATGTACTCAAAGGAAAAGGGAAGAAGTGCATATGCCTGATATAGGCTTGTGGTACTCTAGTAGTTGATCATACTGATCCTATCAGTTTCTTTGTCTACAAGAGGTTCTTGTGGAGCCACAACCTATTATTCAGGACTTTCTCGAACTGCTGAAAGGGTAGGAACATTTTTGTAGAGCTTTTACGGTCTCTTTTCTTCCTTAACTTGAAAAAGCAATCTTGCGTCCTCTGCCTCCTTCCTTTCTCTTGACATTTCCACGTTAGCCAGTTCATTTAATTACTCTAAAGGGAGGGAGGTGATATTATCAATATCATAGTTTCTCATATGTAAGTACGCAATCTTGACTGCCCTCAAATCATCATTCGGAGTGTTTGGTCACTCACAGACCTTTGTTACTCAGGGTGGAAAGAGCTTTGGACTTTATTTCTTGGTGTAGAATTCAAGCTCTAGCCAGAGAGAGGTTGAGATGAACCTTCACCAGCAAGTGTCTCATCAAAGGAATGGACTTTTGAAGCAGTTGTAGGTGTGATAAGGCTCTCAGGATCAATCATCAGGCCTTCACTCAAGGTTTTCCCTTTAAAGCTAATCTTAGGGTATGCCTTAACATCCAGTTGACCAATGACATTTCTTGATTTCCTCTGTCTTCTTTTGAGGCTAAACTCTTCAGTAATCATGTCTTGAATCCTTTGAGCCAACTTGTTAGCTTGTCTAGATTGACTTAGATTGACAAGTGGCATGTTGATAAGGTCAAGATCTTCAAAATAGTTCAAGGTTTAAAAATTGAAGACTTTTTATTGCCCTTGAACTCTTTGAAGAATGAGGGCTCTTCTATCAGCATCATACATCTACCCTATGATGTAGTTGGAAGTTCCTTGAGGTGGAGATAACACAGCCCTTAGAATGCCTTCCTCAAAAAGACTCTAACTGAAGGAGACTATAGAGTCCACATCAATGTGAACTTGAAGAAGTTGCTGAGTATGGATAGTTGCAAGTAAAGATGGTGTGTCCTCAAAGTCCATGCTCTGTGAAGAACTCCTAGGTTCTCTAACTCTAATGACTTTCTCCCCCTTTTTGATAGCATCACCCTCTTGCATAGGTGAGCTAGGAGTTAGGTCAATCACATATACATGTTCTTGTGTTTCTCATTGAGCTCTTCTTTAAGGTCTCCCAACTAGTTTCTCCTTGAGATAAGAAATCTCAAGTTGCTAATCATTGACCCTGTTGTGTAAGATAGTCACCTGAGATTCCAAGTGACTAAGCTTAAAGACTAGATAGGTGCATGTTTTTTTACAGTTTTTGCACCTTTAGCCTCAGATTTCCTCTTATTCATCAGAAAATTCATTAGGGGATGAGATAATTGGACAAAAGCCCTTAGTCTCACCACTAGTATGATGTTCTTCGCTGTTGGTTTTCCTCTGCTCACTGACTACTTCAGATTGAGTATTAGTGGGCTGAGTTGCCAAGGTTGAGATCTTAAAGATGTAATCAATTGCAGAAGTGAGAGCCTCTTTGATGTGCTCCAAATTATATATAAAAATCCTATCAAAAGCACATCAATTATTCCTTAATATCTTCCTTAAAATGATAAAAGTTTAATTAAAATGTTAAATTATTTTTTCAGGTGTTAAGAAGGGAAAGATGGACAAAAAACATATTTAACAAATAATTGAATTAATCCGAGCTTTGGAGTCGAAGCATGGGGTCGTGCCTCATTAACACACCCCCGTGTTTGGATATTTGATAGGAGAAAAAGTATTGTCCCTGAAAAGCAATCACGGGGTCGTGCCCATAAAGCACGGGGCCGTGTCCCACCTTCAACACGGGGTTGTGCCATATTTAGCACGGGGTCATGCCCCACATAACCTACACGTACGAGCCGACCAACTTTCGTAAGCATTGTACTAGCACGGTGCCGTGCCTTTTAGGCACGGGGTCGTGCTTAAACAATCCAGAGAGCCTATAAATAGAAGACTAAGTTCACCATTTTTGGCAAGCTTTGTTAGGAGAGTTACTCTGCAGAATTCTTTCGAGAATCAAGTCTTCAAGATCATTTGGAGGCTCAGGAGGTGCATACAACACTTGGAAGAAGCTCAGGATTGTCTAAATGTCATCCAAGATGGATTATCAGTTTGATTGTTCCATTTCATCAATGATTTCATATCTATCTTCTTTGTTATCTGTAGTTATGTTCAAGCTCATTATGAGCTAAACACTTTTTATCATCCTAATTGGATGAAACTTATGTAATTTGTGATGAACTAATGGTGTGATAAATATTATGTTAATGTTATGGTGGTCTTGGGAAAACAATTGATAGGTAGCATTTACATTTGAATGGGAAGTTATATATTTATGATTTGTGATTGTGATTGTCATACACAGTTGAAAAACTTATGATCAACTTTTATTCGCGAAATCGGCCTTTATAATAAATCCATGGCTAATGAACTAGAGATGGTTACTAGAAATCATATAACTTTAACTTTCTGGTCATTTGCGGGTTCCCATTTATTAGTTTGAGAAATCTTCAGTAATTGTTACAGTTTTCTAAAATTAATTGTATGTTAGGAAGGAACCTAATCAACTCTCTTTTTAACGTTAAGTTATGTTTTCAGAAATCATATGCTAAATAGGTCACAAAAGATTAACCAACATTACTAGGGCTTTGATCTAAGTAGTAAAACTCAACCTGACGTGATCCTAGTCACTACGGAGCAGGATAGACAAGAAATCATGCCAAATCATCTTTATAAACATTAACATAATATGACTGGGTAAATGAGAGTGAGATTCTCACCAATGATCGAATATAGTGATTGAGTTAATGATTGAATAGCGGAAACAAGCAATCAATAAACAATTAATGCAAGAATATACTCATAAATGCTTTTGTATATAATAATGAAGTTGATTGATTACAAAGAATAAAAGACAACAGATATTCTCTATGTCTATCAGCCGTGACCTCATGTACGAGGTTTTCTATTCTATTTATAGGAAGACAAGATTCCTTTTATAAAATGACTAAACTACCCGTGACCTATTACATCAAACTAGTCTAAGTCTTTATCCGCATCTTTTCTTGTTCATCCACATTGACAAATTTGAATGAGTTGACTTGATTAACATTTCTTCACATGATCAACCGTATTTGTATGCTGGTCATCCGCATTGGTTAATGTGGATGAACAAATACTTCTGCGCATTTGTCTCGTCATCCGCATTGGCAAATGCGGATGAACAAAGTCTTGTCCGCATTACAATTTTGTCTTTCACATTTGTTAATGCGGAAGAACAAAGTACTTGTCCATATTTGTTTTATGTCTTCCGCATTGCAAATGCGGGAGACTATACTTGGTTTTTCTTTAGTGCTAGATCTTCAGCCGCATTTCTTCTTGGACTTGTGGGAATCCAGCAAAACAACCATCAACTCACCCATTGAATTGGCATGCATGATCCTTTTAGGGCCCAACATAATTACATTAATCAATATCTTTAAATCACACCATCAATTCATCAGGTTACATAAGTGGAGTCTAATTAGTATGATAACTTTTATTCCCTTGTTTTAAATCCAAACGCTTCAGTCTTTGCTTACTGTATTATTATTATTGTTTTTAAAACCTAAAAATCTTTCCAATGAAACTTATCATTTTCTTTAACAAAAACCAAATCTGATATTCAATCATCTAGTTTGTTGAGTAGGTTAGGTGTGTCCACGGATTGGTACTCGTTCTTACCAACACTATATTACCACACGACAAGTACACTTGCCTTTTATGTGTGTGGTTTAGTATTGTTGGAGCATATATTGCCATATATAGTGTGTCCGTCGCTTAACGAATAGTCTAGGCTTAATGTAATACACCTGATATGTTGTAAACACATGAAACTGAGTCATTCGCAGGAGCATATGCGAATAAGACTTAGTCGTACGACTGAGCCATGCTAATGGACCAGTCGTGCGACTGTGAGATGCTATTGGGCCATTCGTAAGATTGAACCATATGTATGGTCCAGTCGTACGACTGAACCATACGCATAGTCCAATCCTACGAATGGGCCCAGTCGCATCTGATATGGGTTGAGGCCTATAAATACTAGTTTCATTTGTAGAAAGGTAAGGTTTTGAGAGTGTGCTCGTGGCCTAGGTGCTGCCGGATGAAAGGGGAGATCATGCTCGATCTCCCCTTGCCAAGAGTCGTGATTCTTCTCTTTAACGAGCTTGTAATTATTAGGTTTTATCAATGAAACCATTCTATTATTGTTCGTTCTCTTGTTTGTCTCTTTGTTTTTTTTCCTTCTGTCAAGAACACGCTCGGATGTCAACCGATCTAGCGACTTCACAAGTATTTGTAATAACCAATTAAAACTGAATCTGTGCGAAAAATATGTATCAAAATATATACTATCTGCATTGCATTATGTTTTTTACGCCGTTGCCGGGGACACACGGCAGTTTGATAGACAAACTAAAATTGCAAAGCAAGCTAAAGAAAACTCCAACACGATGGAACACATGTGGAAATTCACACAAGACTAATGAATTCCCACAAGGCATTATGATGGTTGAAGATGACGACTACGTAGGAGGCCCAAACAAATCATATAATAACAAATCAAATTAGAAAAGCAACTCAAATTACAGAGATGTTGGTAATAACCAACCATCATCTGGATTCAACCGAAGGCCACCTTACCAACAACAGAAACTACCATACCAAGGTCCAAGCACTAGTAACCAAGACCATGGAGCATCATCAATGGAAGACTTATTGCAGCAGTTGTTATTAAAAACACAAGCCACAAATGTGTATATCCGAAAATCTGATACAAGAGATGAGGAGAGGCTCCAAAGAAACAAAGATGACATAAAAAGCAACAAAGAATCATTGCAAACCATAGAGCACAAAGTAGGTCGAATAGCAAAAAACTATCTGGAAGACCTCAAGGAGCTTTGCCCAGCAACACTTTGACAAACCCTAATGCTCAAGTCAAAGCCATCACCACAAAGAGTGGCAAAACCACTCAAGATGATGCACCCACATTACAACCCATCCTTGAAGAAATAGAAACTGAAACTCCTCGTAACGTGAGTGATAAGAAGAAGCAACCTATTATTATTGAAGAATCAGCAAAGAAATACGTTCCACCACTACCATACGTTCTACCACCTCCATATCCAGGTCGTTTGAGACAACAACGAATGAGGCACAATATGGCAAATTCATTGGGTTGTTCAAGCAAATCCACATCAATCTGCCCTTGGTGGAAGCCTTAGCCCAAATGCCAAACTACGCTAAGTTTCTAAAAGGTGTATTGTCAAACAAAAAGAAACTAGAAGAGTTATCACACATAGTTTTGAATGAGGAATGCTCTGTAGTTCTTCAAAAAAAACTACCTCAAAAGATGACTAATCAAGTAAGTTTCACCATACCTTGCCTAATAGGATATCTTTCTATCAGTAACGCGTTAGCTGATTTAGGTGCAAGCATTAACCTTATGCCATTTGTGGTTTTTGAAAAATTAAACTTAGGTGAACCTAGACCTACCCGTATGAGCATCCAGTTAGCTAACGGTTCTGTCAAATATCCGAGCGGCATCATTGAAAATCTCTTAGTTAAAGTTGACAAATTTGTATTTCCCGTTGATTTTGTGATCCTTAATAAGGATGAGGAAAAAATGTTCCTTTTATCGTAGGTCGACCTTTCTTAGCAACTGCTCAAGCCCTCATTGATGTTTGTACAAGCAAACTCATCCTTAGAGTAGACGAGGAGGAAGTAACATTCAATGTAGGCTAATCCATGAAACACCCTCAACATCACGCTGACTCACTCTATTACATTGATGCTTGCGATTCGATCATAAGCTATCATTTGAAGAAAACTCTTCAAAATGAAGCTTGCAACACTAAATTAATAGAGGTCCAAATCACCAAACCCATCTATGAGAACCAAATCATTCTAGAACTAGAAGTTGATGAAACATCATTTCATCAAGAAGCATTTAATATCATTAAACAAGATCTAGAACCTAAAGCCAAACCTACTATCAAAGATCCTCCAATGTTAGAGCTCGAGGAACTTCCATCTCATCTCGAATACGCTATTCTTGAAAACACATCTCAACTTCATGTCATAATCTCATCTTCCTTAAAGATTGATGAGAAGAACAAGTTGCTCAATGTGCTTAAGGAACATAAACGAGCAATTGCATGGAAAATCATGGACATCAAGGAAATCAATCCATCCTTTTGCACTCACAAAATATTGAGGAAGGAGAAGTTAAAATCCATTGTTCAACCTCAAAGACGTTTAAATCCGAGCATTCAAGAGGTGATGAAGAAAGAAGTAATCAAATTGCTAGATGTCGGTTTGATTTACCCAATTTCTGATTCACCTTGGGTCAGCTCCGTCCAAGTTGTTCCAAAGAAAGGAGGAATGACTATTGTATCAAACGAGAAGAATGAGCTTATTCCTACTCATGTGGTTACAGGATGGAGAGTTTGCATTGACTATCGAAACTCAATGACGCCACAAGGAAAGATCACTTCCCTCTTCTTTTCATCGACCAAATGCTTGAGAGATTATCTGGAAAAATGTTCTATTGTTTCCTGGACGGGTTCACAGGTTATTTTCAAATTTCTATTTCTCCCGAAGATTAAGAGAAGACGACATTCACATGTCCATATGGCACATTTCCTTATCGGTGAATGCCCTTTGGATTGTGCAATGCTCCTACTACATTTCATAGGTGCATGGTAGCAATCTTTGATGACATGATTGAACACTCAATGGAAGTTTTCATGGATGACTTGTCCATCTTTGGGAACTCATTCTAGCATTATCTTGAAAATCTTTAAAAGATGTTTGTTAGATGTGAAGATTCTAACCTTATTTTAAATTGGGAAAAGTGCAATTTCATGGTTACGGAAGGTCTTGAGAAAGATGCTAAATTCGTATTTTCTAATGAATGCATTAGTGCATTCAAATTACTTAAGGAGAGACTGGTAACCACTCCAATCATGGTTTCCCCAAACTAGACGCTACCATTTGAATTCATGTGCGACGCAAGCGATTTCGCGGTAGGAGCCATATTAGAACAAATGAAAGACAACCAATTTAACCCAATTAATTATGCGAACAAAACCCTAAACAACGCACAAGAAAACTACACCACCACCGAAAAAGAACTTCTTGTGGTAGTATTCGCATTTGGAAAATTCCGCTTGTATCTAATCCATTCAAAAACAATCATTTACACCGATCATGCATCCCTTCATTATTTGTTCAACAAACAAGATGCAAAGCCGAGATTGATTCATTGAATACTTCTGCTTCAAGAATTTGACATCAAAATTCATGATAAGAATGGAGCGGAATATCTAGTGGCCAATCATCTCTCGCATCTTGAGGATTCAAGTCCTTCACAAACTAAAGAAGCCATAATAAATGACAATTTTCCTCAGGAATTCCTTATGCACATTAAATCTTCAATCGATGAACATCCTTGGTTAACCGATTTCACAAATTACTTAGTAAGCAGAATCCTTCTCAATGGAATGACTTATCAGCAAAAGAAGAAATTCTTTACTGATATCAAACATTACTATTGGGAGGACCCATATCTGTTCAGAATCGGTGTAAACCAACTCATTCAAAGATGTGTATTAAGAAGTGAAGCAGAACAAATCCTAAGGCACTATCATGAAGGACCCACAGGAGGACACCATGGAGCAACCTTAACAGCCAAGAAAGTATTTGACTATGAATTTTTCTGGCGCACGATCTTCAAAGATGCTCACAACATGTTACACACCTGTGATGCAGGTCAAAGAGCAACTAATATCTCAACACAGGATGAGATGCCTCAGAAGCCATTTCAAGTATGCAAGGTATTTTATATATTGGGTATTGATTTCAAGGGGCCATTCTCTGTGTCATTTGGCAATCGTTACTTCTTTGTAGAAGTTGATTACGTTTCAAAATGGGCTGAAGCTTAAGCCCTTTTTACTAATGATGCTAGAAACATTGTGAGATTAAAATTATTCTCTCGTTTTGGTGTCCCCAAAGCTCTAATTAGTGACCAAGGAACTCATTTCTGTAACAACCAGCTCGAACGAGCAATGGCACGTTATGGATTGCACCATCGCCTTACAACTGCTTACCATCCACAAGCGAATGGGCAAGCTGAAGTCACTAACCGAGGCATCAAAAGAATGCTTGACAAAACTGTAGGTCAAAACCATAAGGACTGGTCTACCAAGTTAGATGATGCACTATGGGCTTTTCAAACAACCTATAAGATTCCCATCGGCACAACACCATTCAAACTAGTCTATCGGAAGTTGTGTCATCTACCTATGGAACTAGAGCACAAGGCCTTTTGGGTACTTATAACAACAAACCTAGACCAAGACCTTGCAGGAAAGAATTTACTCCTATAAATTCACGAATTGGAAGAATTGAGAGAATAAGCATACGAAAACACTAGGATTTACAAAGAAAAGGCAAGGAAATTCCATGACGCTCGATTAAAGAACACAAAACGATTTCATGCTGGAGAACGTGTCTTTCTGTATAACTCTTGTTTACGTTTGTTTCCTAGAAAACTGAAATCACGTTGGTCTGGACCTTATACGATCAAAAACGTGTTTCTGAATGGTGCCATTGAAATTAATAACCACGAAGGTTTAAGTTTCAAAGTGAATGTTCATCATTTGAAACCATATAATGATGGACCAACCAAGATTCCCTCGAAGGAATTACACCACCACCCCGACGAAAACTAAGTGTGGGGAAGGGTCGTGTCGAAGACCCGAAACTTAAATTCGGCACCTGTACATAAATTTTCCTTGATTTTTAACCATTTTTAGGACCTCACAAGCACAAGCACGGGGCCATGCCTCATGGAGCATGTCCCCGTGTTTCTGAAATTATTTTTCCATGATCTCCACTGACGACTCTGGAACGTTGCACGTTGAATTTATGACGAACTCTGACAAGCACGGGGCCGTGCCTGGCCAAGCATGCCCCCGTGTTCACTTTTCATGACCTGTATATAAATACCACACATGTTCCATTCTTTCATCACACCTATTCCTGCTAAAAAAAGTCTGAAAAATGAAAGAATCAAGACACGAAAGTTAAAACTGGAATCCTGCGAAGAAACCGCGTTCTAAAACGCGAGAGCCAACGACTCAAGAATACTTCTTTATGCTACATGAACTTATCAAGCAGATGATTGAAATGAACCTCGTTGTGTCAGAACGCGCAGCTGAACTTATCCAAAAAGTTCAAGATATAGGTGAGGAACTCGTTTCCATTAATCGTCAGCTTGCGGAACTAAGCAACCACACTTCTCACTATCCCATCCCGAACCTTCAACACGAAATGTGTGGAGGCTTCTTTTAGAAGCATTTCATGATGTGTTAAGTGCACTGATGCACGTTAAAGAGTCTGGTTTTGCAGTTTTAAATTCTCGGCTTTTAACGTATCGTGTAATTATAGGACCCTAGGAAATGTAATTTTCAATTTGGCTTGTGTTATTTAACTCTAGGACTATTTTTTTATCTTTTCTAATGATTTAGAAGTGATAAAACATAACCGGGAATATTACATAATGCGCGAAACTGAAAAACGAAACAACAAAAGACTAAAACCGAACAACATAACTTGAGCACGCCCCCGTGCCTAAGGATGCATGCCCCCGTGCTCGACAATGAATGACAAAACCTGACTTTTCTCAGCCTTTTGTGTTGTTCCCCATTGCAGGATCAGTTAATGTTACTTAACACTATGTTTTTCTCTCAAACTCGCTTGAACAACACTCGGATGAAGGCAGAGTCTATAAGAGTTGATCACAATATAATAAGTAGTAAAGTGCACAAGAAGTAATTTTCAAGGTACTTGCATATATTGTTTCTCAACTCAAATGTTACAAGACTCTTACAAGCATGTTGTTTGATACCAGATGGGATCCTATAACTAATGAAAATAATACAAAGCTATAGTTTAAGGTATCTCAAATAAAGTCTTATCTGAGATATGGTAGTCAGGACATGTCCCTGACTTACCTTTTGTTCACCAACTAAAGTTGGTAAATTGTACTATCATAAAAGGTGAACAATGGAATAAAGTATGGTCAACTACATGGCTCT
>BJCM01089198.1:0-14870 GCA_018326385.1 Flaveria bidentis | reverse complement strand
ATACTCAAGCTTGATTTCTACTCTTTGAAGCTTACACATCTAGGAATGGACCTAGATAAATAAATGAAATAAAATGACTTGTTATGTTTATTTTAATTTCTTTGAGACTTATGATTGTAATGATACAATTGGAATCTATGATTAATATATATATTTGGGATTATTAATAGCGTTATGTGACTGTGAACGATCTTAACTCTCACTCCTCGACGTTTCCGCCGTCAAGGTTGGGTGTGATAAACGATGTTGCCACTGTTGTCCTTCGTCGCAGAATTATCATCGCCGGCCATGATTCAAATCGGAGCAGTCGGATCACTGCTCAGATACCATGATAAAATCAAGATATCAAGCTTTTATTCTTATTCATTTGTGCTGTTCAAAACAAAGGAGAAAATCTTCTTATATAGGAATCAGGAAAGTAAAAAAGCCATAAACATGGCTAATGCATAAGAGAATATTAGGAAATAGTGTGAATAATAAGGAAATAGTATAAGCTAAAAATAAGAAAATCAATACTATATACATCAAATGACATTTTGATAACAAACTCACCAAGAGAGTTTCCTACTGGTAATCGATAATAAGAACTAGGAAAATTTTATTTTAATAATTTAAATTAGGATTTATTAGCCGATAATTATTCATACCATCAGTTTGATCAATGATAATTTTAACTTTCATTTTTGCCGTAAAAGACAATTTTATTATCATAAACATTCATTGATTTACACTTGATTTCCATCTGGTTTTGCTCATGATAATAATTATGAGTGAAATAGAGAAATGATTGACGAAATTGAATGGAAATAAAACGTAAATCAATGACAATTATGCTACTAAGTTTGTGCTTGTCAACAAAAAAATAATATATAATAATTGGGATTATCATTAGTAAAATTGATTTAAATTATTAAAATCCAATTTACTTAAAATTATTATAATTTTATATTAATTTTTTAAAGGAATTGAAAATAAAAGAGGGGAAGAAATATAGTGTATAAATGAGTAGGAATCAATAGTACAACTTGAAAGATGTATTAGTGTAATCAACCTCTATATGATAGAGATGTTTATAAACCTTTTAAACCATTCAAACCAAACCAAACCAAAGAAGTTTGGTTGGTTTAACATTTGGTGGTTTGGTTTATGATTTGCGTTTTGAAAAACTGACTTTGATAGTTTGATTTTTTTATTTGCGTTTTAGATTAAACTGTATGAACTGAACCGACCATATTTATAGGGTGTGTGTGCGTGCGTTCGCACGTGCGTGTGCATACATACATACATACATATATATATATATATATATATATAATATCATCTTAACAAATAACAAATGTAAAAAAGGTTAAACTTAATACTTTGCTTTTGGAAATTAGAATGGATTATTACTTACGAATATTATTATGAACTTATATGCTTCTCTTTTGTTTTAAATTTTGATGGATTGTGTGACTTACATCTTAAACTTTTATGACTTTTAATAGTTATAATATTATCTCTTAATAATGGATTCGTATGAGATAATCACTTTTTAGTATGTGTTTTTATAATTCTATAAATCAAATGGTTACTCATGTGTAAGTATTTTTCATGTTTATATGTAACTAATAAAAAAAACTGTTTAACGACAAGTTATAAATATCAAGAAAAAGAGTAAGAAAGCAAGTTGGTTAACTTTAAGTAAACTAAGTTGTTAATGTATCTTTAACAAATTTTTAAAAATTGGTTCAAACTGTTAAACTGTCAAAACCAAACCGTTTTAACTAGTCCGGTTGGTCTAGTCGATCTAACAAATTTGTTCGGTTTAGTTTCCTTTTTCAAAAACCATAGTTACTGGTTTCGCCCAAAAATATGTCAAAACCGATCAAACCGGACCGTAAAAATCGTTACTATATGATACATGATATGTCCAACGGCCAACTTTAGGTTTAGTGTTCCTTGACACAACTTTTTAAGTTTTTTAGTTCTAGGTTTTAACAAGGGTCGGTTTTGTAATTCTCCGATTAACCAAGGACAAAAATGCAATTAGTCACCATGAACCCTGCAAATGACACACTATGGGAATCACTTTATGCATACAAACTCACAAAGCCTCAATTTTCCACTTTTCTCTTTACTCTCAAGACTCTTCAATCGGAAACCCTACAAGCAAAGTTTCCACTGTTCATCCTCAAAGATACCATCTTTATCTTAATAATTATCTGGGTTTGTGTTTTCCACTGTTCGCTCTGCGTTAATGGCGTGGGCAGTGGTTCTGTGGGTCATCTTCTTTACAATGAATGTGGCCCTCATCGCATCTAATCTGTATCAGGTATCGCATCATCATCTTCTCCATTTTTATGATCAGATAACGCCATTGTTGTTTATAAGAAACGCTGTTGAGTTTGATTTGGATGTAGGGTTTTGATCTTTAGGTTTCCCCCTTTACTCTCTATTGATGAAAAACAGTTGTTTTCATTGCATAATGTTCAATAATGTGCTTATTGCAATGAATATAAGGCGTTGATAGGTTTGAAGTATCTTGTGTAGTATGTAGAGAAGATTGTGCAAACATGTTTATATGGTTGCCTATTGAATTGTCAATGTGTAAATCTAATCAAAGTTATAAACTTGTGTATCGTTTTGAATTGAATAAAGTTGTCAATGTGTAAATCGAATCAAAGTTATGAACACGAATCACTATTGGAGATTAGATAGAATTTTAGGGGTTAGTCTTTATTTTCAATTATCATTAAAGTTGCAAACTTGGCTTGAGTTAAAAATTGAATCGGAGCTTGTTCTCATATGCCACTGCGGCCACTACTTGCGCATGGAGTTATAGAGAAGCACTTGATGGATGATTGGCTTCATAGACTGCAAATCATAAGAAATGCAATACAGACATAAAAGGGAGATTGTTTCCTAGGGCAAGCTGCGATTTACCTTGTCCCGTTGGTTAGGAGGGTATTGGCACATCCATTGAGTTTACCAACAACAAGGGGTCACAAAGGAAAACATAAAAGGGAGCATGCACACACCTTAAGATTTGTAACTGAGACCTTACAGATTGCACCATGATACCAATACCATTTAGATTAACATTAAGAATTTGTAATTGGATAAAAGGCACGACATAAAGTGTTATCAAATTAAAAACGCTGTTTGTGGGAGGGTGATGCCAATATGCCATCCGTTATGTCTAGGATGACAATGATGCTGGCTGCTGGATGGATTCTCTAATTGGGCAGAAAGAAAACCTACAATCTTATGTGTAAATAAACTTATTACAGCATGGCGTCACTGAAGTGACATGATGTTATAACTGTTTTGTCTTTTGTTAATAGCCACACGACGCATGATTTAGGATAGGATCTGTATGTAGGAAATGTCCACACTTCCCATTTAGTACTATTACAAACTGCATATGTTACATGGGTTCACTTACTCCTTTTGTAGCTTGTTTTGAGCAAATTTTCTAATGATAAACTTGTAGATTGTGTGCCTAACAGATTTGGAGGCTGACTATATGAACCCGTATGATTCATCAGCTCGCATTAATGCAGTCGTAATACCTGAGATGGTGGTCCATGGTGTATGGTGTGGTATTTTCCTTTTCACAGGGCATTGGTTCATGTTCCTGCTTACACTCCCCATTATGGTTTATAATACTATGTTGTAAGTTTCTTGTTGCTGATCTACCATGGTTTATCTATATTATAATGATATATTTGCTGTCGAGTTCTAGATTTTTCTGTCTTTGCGATGTGGTTGGTGCCAGAACTATTATAACTGCTTAAGACATTCTTTCGGTACCGTTAGAATAGCAATAATTTCTTTAGTGGGCTATGTGATATTTCCCTTGTAAATTTGAAATTCTCTCTTTCTTGGCAAAATTTGAGGCTGAAGTTGCATATTTGCACAATTGTCAGTTGTCATCATGAAAGTTTAGTGCCGTTAGTATTGTGCAACAAAATTTACTTTAAATTAGATACGACGATTATGTTTTAACACATTCCTGTATTGTGTAGTAATTGAAGGATACTTTAGACGTCAACTTACATGAATGTAAAGGCAGTTGTTGCAACTTTCATAAGATGAAGGGAGTAATTTACTAGTAACATAAATTATAACACAGATTTTCCTATATTTCTCGGCTATATATGGTGTGATGTAATTAGGAACAAAAATGTTGAAATGTAGCATAAAAAGATGCAAAATGTCATCATGCTCAACTCAACGCCTGAACTTCACCTTCTAAGCACTTCTTTTCTTGAGTTTCTGATAATTTCCTGCGTATTGAAAATTTTTTGTATCTTTTTTCTGTTTCAGATACTCAAAAAGAAGACATCTGATTGACGTAACTGAAGTTTTTAGATCAATTGATGCTGAAAAGAAGTATCGGATTGTTAAGCTCGCCTTTTATTTGCTCCTCTTTGTTCTAGTCATTATCGGGTCAGATGTCTTTTATTGCTTAATTACAGTCAGATTATATATTTTTTGACTTTGTACACAAAACAACTCATTTCAAACACTGAGAATAATAATAATAATCTAAACACAAGTGTATAATATTATCTAATGAACACTACCATGGTAAAAAAGACAGGGCTCTGATTTGTTGCTGCTGATAATCGTGCAGGATGGTAATATCGATTGTTAACAATTTGATAGACGATGATGAAGAAGTCTTACATGGGTTCGGAATATATTGATTCATGGGTTTGTAACATTTGTTGTAGGTTTCTGGGGCAGATGAAGCCACATGGTTTGGGTATCTATTCTTTAGGTTTTGTAAAGTTGGTGTGCTGTTTGTTTTTTATTTAGGTTGTGTTTGCCGGTTATCGTCATGATTGACCAATTTTGATTATATTGATCAGGATTTTACTATGTTTGACTTTGGAAATATTTATTTTTAGAATATATTTGAAGTTGCAGAATTTGTGTTCTTGCTAGTTGCTACTTATCACTTGGTAACTAAGGGGGCGTTTGTTTTTTGAAAAAACCTCTTCCCCACCTCTTTATCTGCGTGCAAGCAGACGCGGGAAGAGGTTTTTACTTCGCAGAGTGTTTGTTTTCTAACGTCTGCACTGAAAAGATGTGGAACAAGGTCTTCTGAACTCTTCACAACCTCTTCTGAATTCTTCATAACCTCTTCTGAACTCTTCATAACCATTTCTTCTTTCATTTGAACCCTAAACCACCTCTTCCCCACTATACCCACTGCCCCCACTCCACATCAACCGGCCTTCCGCAGCTCCGCCACTGTCGAGTTCCACCGCCACCTCGCCACCGTCGTGTTCCACCGCCACCTCCCCATTCTCACAGCCATTTCGTCCTAAATCTCTTGCTCCACTCGCCTCCTCGATCTCCTACCATTTCTCGGCGAACCCACATTCGCAAAGCGGTTCTTGATATCGCCTCGGGTTTTCGATCTCTTAACAGGGGAGTAGAAAAGGAGTAGGAGATCATGGAGCGAGATGGGGTTCTGGGGTTTGGGAGATTGGGCGTTCTTGGGTGAGTATGAGACCAGATCAAGAGACAGAGTTGGGGGTGGCTCGTAGTTGTTGGTTCGAGCCCGACGAGACGCCGATTTGGTTCGGCTTCGAGATCGGTGGATGGTGGTGGTGGTGTATGGTGGTGGTGAATCCATTGGTTTTGATTGAATTGAAGGAGTTGGGGGTTTTGATTGTATAAAAGGGTTGGAGTTTAGTTGCAAGTAGCCGTTGGAGAAATGTGTATTTGAAAATAAGGACGGGAAGAAGAAGGTGATGAGGGGGTTATTGGAGTTTGTGCTTTTGAAAATAAGGACGGGGAAGAAGATATGTGTATTAGTTGTTTTTAAAGTTTAAAAAAATAAATTTAGTTTAATTACAGAATATTTCAGCATTCTGCAAATGTTAAAAAAACAAACAGTCTTTTTCTTGCAGACTGCAAACATTTGGTCCACCTCTTCTGCTGTAGATCTTTTTCTTGCAAACTGCAGACATTTGATCCACCTTTTCTGCTGCAGATGTTTGCAGATGTGGTCCGCAGACGGCAGACGTTTTCCTGCAGAAAAAACAAACAACACATAAGTATTGTTCTAATAAATTCACTCATTATCATTTATAGCTGTGAAAGTTTTTATAATTGTTTGAATTGAATAAACTACATAATATAATTATGAAACTTGAATATTATCATACTTTAGCTTAAAGAACTTTGGTCGGTGAGTACATGAAAATATCATGTTTTCATATTTTAGCCACTAAAGTATTACAATTAGCAAAATGTTCCCATCCACACATCAACACAGTCTCTCTCTCACACACACTGACACAAAACATTGCGGAGGCAATTGGAATTCGGCAGAAGAGATCGACACGGAGTCGGAAGATCAGAGCGACAATATGATCTCCCTTGACACGTCCTTACTTCACTCTCTCTCGTGATGATAATGAAGGCAATGATGGTCGCTCGAAGCCTATGTTGTTGTCCGTTTGGGTGGACGATTCTGGACTATATATATGTAAATGATTTTGAATATTTTTTTTTGAAGGTTCAAGAGATGATTTCGATTAGGTTCTTTTAACTTATTGATATTGATTAGTGTTATCTAATTTCAGGGTTTGATATCTGAAATAGAGTTTGATTTTTCATTTAGTGTTCTTTAGTATAATGTGGGTTAATATTTTTGAATGAAGTTTAATTTTGGTGTTGGATATTTGGGTTTTCATGTTTTTGTGTTCTGTGGATTTATGTTTTCACCCATTTGAATTGGCAAATTTCTTTCGGTGTTTGTTACTACATGCTCTTAGTTTTGTTGATTTTGTGTTTGTGAAATGTAATTGTAGATTTGTTGTTGATTGATTAGCTAGATTTTGTTGCTTTCTTGGCTATTGTAAATTGTAATAGTTTAATGGTTCTTATCTTTTGTGCATTGTTTGTTGTTTTGAGTTTGTGTGTTGTGGGTCTTCATGATGGCCTCCTCTGTTAATCATGTTCGTCAACGAACACGAGGTGGGTTTCGATACAAATTAGCAAAAGGTATGGTCTGGTCCTTGTGTTAGTATGGCTTAAATTTTAATTGTATGTAGCCTTATTACTTTTACTTCACTCTTATATAAGCATGCATCATGATCTCAAAGCTAATCATACACATATGTGACAACTATGAGTTACTAATTTCATAAATCATAATTTGCTCAATAATTGTTCTCTGTTGTTGCAATCTGTTATTCACTCTGCCTTACCGTATCATTATATATATGTATGTAATTAGGCAACTTTAAAACAATTTCTCATCTTTCATCTAAACATATATTATCATCATTTTGCTTCACTTGAACGCTCAACAGTCCATATTTATTCATTTTGTGCAGTTTTAATTGTTCTAACTTGTGATTAGTATGTGATTAGATCCCTTTTAGACTAAGTACTTCACTCTCATGTAAGTATGTATCATGATTAAACCAGGTTCATTACATTTCCCAATTGTCAAAGTTAACTATACACAGATATCACAAGAATGATTCTAGATTTTATCATGTGATTTGTGTTTTAGTTTTTAATATTTTGATTTGCACTTTTGTTTATATGTATTACATTAGTGTTTTTCAAATTTGTTTTTTAGTTATTTATTGGTGTGATACCAGGTCACTTTGAGGTTTCTTCCATGTATGTTTATGCCACATTATTGGTGTAAATGATTTTGTTAGTAGTCACATGTTTCTAGTATTTTTCATCTTGTACTTTATGCATTTTTATTGTAATTCTAACTCTAATCATCGTTTAGTATTTAATAATAGGTGTAGACCCCAACCTAAAACAAAAGGCCAAAGAGCAGTGATGATGCAGGTCTTTGCATCTCGACTTGACTTTAGCGAGTTTTGATGAAGCAACAACCGGTAAAAGATGAGCAATAACAGTATGAAGGTTTTTTTTGTCGAAGTTGACTTTTTCAACACTAGACCATGCAATGAGATGCGGGAAGGTAACAATTTGTACCCGCAGCAAACCATCTCCACCTTTTGAAAATGATGTTGCCTCCCATGCTAACTGTAGGTTGTAAATATCATACAAGTTCTAGGTCTTTTAAGAATGATACTATGATTATCACTGTTCGACTTTAACCAAAGTTGTATGTAATTTGTAGCCAGCTCTTTTGTAACAACTGATTTGCATATAAGCAGAGTGTTCTCCCGAGTTTCAACTTTAACACAACCACGAACAAAATTTGGCCCGCGGTAACGCATGGCGTTAACCTCTAGTTTTCTATGGAATGCTAATCATAGTACCTAGGTAATCAAGCTAATAAGATAAATGCTCAAGCAGTTTTTGATATGCTAATTTTGTGCTTTAAGTCATCTTTTGGGCACGAATTACACATTCTAGGCTCGTGCAACTCGGGAATTCCTAATAGGTATGAACCGAGAAGGTGTGCGATTAACGAAGAAGGAACTTGATTGGCTAGCCAATTCAAAGATACTCTAATAAAGGCATGGCTAGGGATAGTGAAATTTCCTAAGTGAGGTTATTATAAGACAAGACTGATAATGATACTAAAACTCTACCAAATAAATTGTTATTAACCAAAGACAATGAAACCATCTTTTTACACTCGTTCAACTGTGGAATTAACTATGGAATTTAACCTGGAAACGTTAAATTAAAACGTTAAAAGAGACCAATGTTTCAAGAAAAAATCGAATTATCGAAGGTAAAACACATGTTATGTTGTTTTGAGAGAGAGGTAAGCAATGGTCCAAGGCTTCATTACACTTAGTGTCTCACAACTAAAGTAATGGCCGCATTTACAAATTTCTCACTTACGTCATTGTCAACCCTCCTGGTTTTCCTCACGTGGCATATCAGCCTCACGTTAGTTTTCTTATTTTTCTTTGTTTTTCCCTGTTTTATGTGGTGTCGTCCTATTTTTTCATTTTTTTATTTTTATCGTTCAACGGTCGAAATTTGTGGGGTTGTGCACCAGTAAATTTCAATTAATTTTCAACGGGTAGTGACACCATGAACCCGAGGGGATGGTATTCCCGACAGACATTGGTTTTTCTCGGGCACTCCCCGGCTTTATCTTGGCTCCATTCCATCCCCGCTAATAAGGAAGTAGCCACTACTTTAATAATGATTAATATTTCAACATCTCACTAAAAAGCACTCATATTAGAATCTTCATCTTCATTCACATCCTTATCTTTAAAGTTCAATATACATAATATGGTTTTATGTCTCGTCTACATTAGCTTCTCTATCCCAAGTTTCATCTCTAAAATTTGATAAAAACACGGTGATTTCCTTAATATATGATTTACTATTCGGTCTGTATTTATATTCCTCATGTAGTTTTGTTAGTGTGTATATGGAATAAAAAAATAATTAATTCAAGAATAAATAAATATTATTAAATTGAAATAGGGATATGTATGGAGAACGATATGCGAGCTATTTTTTTAAAGTTGAACAAATTTTAGAGACGAATGTGTCTTTAGTTTGCTAACGCCGGATGCCGACGACAACGACGATCGGACGACGGAAGCCGCAGACGTAGGATAATTAATTGCTGGAATATTCCATTTTAACCTGGAGTTTAGCCGGATCTTTTGCATGAAGTCGCCGGAACACTCTTAAACCTCCCACATAATCTCCACTAGCGGTGCATCCTTTATGTTGTCGGCGTAACCGAAGTAGCCGAGGATCAATTTCTTCTACTGGATTAACAATGACAATGTGAACAAATGTTGCATGAGCAGCAGCTTGTACCCTATGGATCAATACATGTATAGTGTTATTGTACACACCGACATGTCTCTTTAATAAATATATAATTTTTTTATTTTCCATACTACAAATATCCATATATTTTGAGGGGAAATATATTGTTATTATGCAATTTAGCACTATATATTGTTATTATGCAATTTAGCACTATATATGGATTATTTATATTACTCATCCATTATATGTATTTTATGTAATTTTTTAGTAGAAGAAATAGAATAAAATAATAAAAAATAAATAAACAATTATTATTAATTTATTTAGAGTTAAATGTAAAGAGTTAGGTGTGAAGGATTTTAAGAAGATGACATTTTTTTTATGAATGTATGTGATGTTGAGCTAAATTGTAAGGTTAAAGATGAATAACGAAATGTAATTACTTTTATACATATATGGATGAAAAAACTATTGTCAATGCTAGAAGTGGTAAGTGATAACATATTAACATTTAAGGCGATTTTTGATTTTGGTTGACCCGTCTGACTGGCTGACTCGGTTAGCCAGTCAGCGTGTTTAATGTGACTGTGTTATTATCTGACCGGGTACGTGGGTTTCTGACCCAAACCTTGAATCAAAACATGCTGACCCGGAAATGGGGCGTTGTCCCTCCTTTCGCCTGTCTCCCCTCGGCCAAACTCCCCTCGGTCGTTTCCTTCGACAGTCGCATCCCATCTCCTCGGCTGATCCCCCCACCTGCGCGACCCCTCCTTGGTCGATCCCCCCACCTACGGTCTCCCCTCGGTCTCCATGCCTGCGCGACCCCCTCCTCGGTCGATCCTCTCCTTGGTCTCCTCTTCGCCTATGCGACCCCCTTCTTGGCTGATCCCCCCACTTGCGGTATGATGACCAGGATGAATTGAACATAGGAGATGTGGGGGATTAGGGATGATGAGATGTGAGATATTTGTGAATCAAATGGATGGAGATGTAGAGAGAGGGTGTGAAGGTGATTATTAAAGTTTTAATCATTTATTTGGCTTTCTTTATTTTTAACAATGTTTGGATTTTATAAATATATAAATTACATTATATATTTTTATCATTTAAAAGAGTTTGTTAGATACTAAATCATATAGTCAAGTTTAAGTCAGATACAGACTCAATCAGAACTTTTAACTGATGAGCTTCTAACACAACCAGATATTACTAAATCAGTGTAATCAAACAACCCTAAGTAAGTTGATAAGAAATACACTTTTAACATATTAATAGTGTTCATCATTACAACTTCTCATTAAGATGACACTGATCATCGTTAGAAATTTCCATAGCATTAGTGATGGTTATCTCATTTAAGTACACGTGGGTGGTGAAGAAGAATATTACAATGACCTCACAAACTTCTCTTAGCTATTATTAACTCCTAAAGTCCTATACTGTTTTACTATTTTTTAATTTAACTTATCTTATCATGTTTTTTATGATTTTCTCAAGATATTCCTATGTTTTTTCTTCAAGTTACTACGAATACTCAGTTAAAACATTCGACAAGGATGAAAATAACAATAAGAAAAACAAACTCATGACTGCTAAACTAGCCACGACATTGAGAATAAGAGCGAATCAAGAAACACCAAGCGTAGGGGAAGATCTCATTGTGACAACTTTCGTAACGGAGAGAAAACCATAAAATAAAAAAACATAACAGTAAATTCGAAATAAAAAGTACCATTATATATCAGATCAATTCATTTTTTAAAGTTTATAAATAGTGACCAAATTCTATTACCTAACTATGTAAAAACCTACCAATCGCAACCCAAGCTAATGATTCTATCAACAAACCAATAATTATTTTGGACTAAACACTTGCAAATAAAACTAGATGTTACGCTTTTTTCCTTTTTAACAACCTAAACGGTTCAAACTTCAAACTAATTTCACTGATTTTACACTTTCACCCCGATGACACACACTCATTTGGCAGCTTACACCAATAAAAAGGGCATTATAGTAACTTCACAATAATAAAATCACCCCGCCAAGTGCCAAATGACAAACAAATTTGAATTTTGAAAAAACTTCACTGAAAACTCACTCTCGCACTCACTCTAAAATTTCAAACTTTTTAGTTGTTTGATTTTCGATTCTGTTGTTATATAAAACCACTTCAATTTCATTTCAAAAATTCGCCATTGTCATCTCCCCAAAGCTCTATTCTCCTCCTCCTCTTCTTCACCAGTTCATCTCCAACATCATCTTCAGAAGTAAAGGGTCTTCACTTATTCATCAAGATCCGCCCCCCTGAATCACACCAGTTATCAGGTAAATTACAGCTTATATAATCTGGTTGTAATCGAGAATTGAACTTTGATGCAGAACAATCTAGTTTTCAAAATACCCATTTAGATTGATCCAATCGAATTGCTTCAGTTTGCATTTGTATCATTGTATGTGTTAGTTGAGTGGCAACCCATGATTTGGTTATCGATCGATCATTTGTCGTTGAATTGCATTTTTATCAGAAATTATGTAATGGGTGTTCGGAATTCGATTACCTTGCGACGTCAATCGTCTGATTGTTAATTTATGGTGTATTAATTTTGCAGTTTAAAGACTAACAATGCCGGAATCAAGGGATAGACTATCGAGATCAAACAACGGAGTTATAGAGACGTACAATCTTCGTCGAACGTCTGTTAGTAGCACAGGGATCCTACCGGATAACGATGATAGCGAAAGGGGTATTCACCGGACTCCTTTCAGGTGGGGTGCGACGCCGTTGACCGGTGAGGGTTCAGGTCAACGGGCAGGTGGGGCTCTTTCTACTAGAACTACAAGAGGAGGTGTTTCCGGTGGAAGAACACTTTTTGGAACTCCGGCGACGGCGTTCAGGCGTGGTGGCCGGAGTCAGAACTCGCCGCCGTCCGGTGGTAGTCTCCGGCGAGGCAGAGGAGGTGTGCTACCTTCTTGGTACCCTCGTACGCCTCTTCGCGACATCACTCATGTCGTTCGGGTATGCTAATAGTTTTAATGATAATCATCATCATCATCATCATCATCAGCATCTACTCTTGAAGTGCTTTTAATCAATGTGTTATCATGTTCAATTAGTTAGACTACTGATTGTTACTTACTGTTACTGAAATTGAATGAGTCTTTCTTGATGAATTCTGTTAATTTATTGTTAAACTTGTTATTACATAGGCTATTGAGAGAAGGAGAGGGCATATGGGAGATGCTCAAGGTCTAATTTTGGGGAGCCCAATCGCAGGTCAAGATCCTTCATCGTTTGGTGCTCAGCTCGAGCATGAGGTTTCTTTAGTGACTCCAAAGCCGACATTAGCAAGTAAGACGTTGGGAAAAGTTCCATTGATCTTAACTGCGATTGCTAAAAAAGGTGAAGGAGACTTGGAGTTGTTAACACCACAAAAGAAGCTGCTAAACTCAATTGACATTGTTGAGAAGGCGGTGATGATGGAGTTGAATCGGTTGAAGAGAACGCCTACTGCACAAAGGGTTGAGAGGGAGAAGAAAGTAAGAACTTTGATGTCGATGAGATGATTGATTGAATCTTTCTTAGATTCAGTGTGCAGTTGAAGAAGGCTCCACTCTTGTTGAGCATTGAAGGATGATTAAGGAAGTGTGTTTGATTGATCATCTACTGATGATTGGGCTCCTAGTTGTTTACCTTTTGTCTTTAAAGGTTTAGTTTTGTTTTTGGTATAGATATGATGCAACTGCTGGTGATATTTCTAGTATCCATAGGCATTCAGTTGGTAGTGCATTAGCAGATGGATTAACAAGTGTATTTTGAATTGATAGAATGAATAAAAAAGCCTATTACTTTAAGGGTATTAGATGGTTTTTCTTATGGTTTGTTGTTTGATACTCTTTAATAGTGATCACTTGTTTATCTTGTCAAGCAAAGGACTGCATGTCTGATTTTGTTTGGTGTGTTGATGCTATGGATAAAAAAAAATATTTTCTTTACAAATTACAACATCAAACATTTGATAACATGTTTAATTTATTTATATTACAACCCATCAACTTATTTACCACAAATTTAATATGATTCTTTTGATAATTACAAAGTCAAACTCCAATCACAGATGACAGATCACAAAGTCAAAGCTTGTTGCAGGCTATTACAATCCACCAAATACGCAAACCCATACGCCATATTCATCAACGTCGCCTGATGCAGCTCCTCCGTCACCGTCGCCGTCGCATCCGTCGAGAAGAACACCCTAAACCCCCTCACAAACGCCTCTCTCGCCGTCGTCTCACAGCACAAGTTCGTCATCACCCCCGTCACAATCACCTCCTCCACCCCCATCTCCTTCAGCATCTCCTCCAGCCCCGTTCCCCTAAACCCACTGTAAGTATCCTTCTCCACCACCGCCTCCGCCGCCCGCCGCCCCACCTCCGGCATGAGCTCCGACTCCGGCGTGCCGTCGAGGATCAGGTCGTTGTTCCACCACTCGCCGAGCATGGCGTAGTCGGCGGGGGACTTGTGGCGGTGGCGCGTGAAGATGACGGGGATGGAGGCGCGGCGGCAGGTGGCGATGGTGGAGGTGAGTGAGGGGAGGATTGGGGTGGCGATGGTGGAGAAGTAGTTCTGCATGTCGATTACGAGTAAGACGGAGGTTTTAGGGTTAGGGTTTCGGTCTCTGATTTGGTACTTTTCGTATGAAGAATTGATTGAAGCCATTGATTGATTTGGTGATTGGTGAAGACGTACGGAGTGAAGAATGATTAGTTTTGGAGTTACATTGAGGATTTGAGATAGACTTGTACAAACCTGTTCTAAAACCCAAACCGGTTCGGGTCCCAAACCGAAACCGGTTTGGTCAATATTGGTCAAAACCGGTTTGGCCCCAAACCGGTTCGGGTCCAAACCGGTTTCAAATCCTTAAAACCCAACCCTATCAAACCGGTTTCAAATCCTTAAAACCCAACCCTATCAAACCGGTTTGGGTCGGTTTGGAACCGGTTTGGGCGGTTTGAAACCGGTTTGGGTCGGTTTGAAACCGGTTTGGGTCGGTTTGAAACCGGTTTGAATGCTTGGAAATGTAAACCGCTTACGAACCGGCGGTTTGAAACCGATTTGAAACCGGTTTGGGCCAAAAACCGGTTCGGGTTTTTTTCGAAGAACCGGTTCCGAACCG
>BJCM01089196.1:0-11271 GCA_018326385.1 Flaveria bidentis | reverse complement strand
ACGACTGAACCATTAGCATGGTTCAGTCGTGCGACTGACTCATGCGGATGATTCATACGCACGACTGAAAGTTCAGTCGTGCGACTGAATCAACCTTATGTCTCAGTTATATGACTGATCTAGTCTCCTTTTTTTAGTCGTGCGACTGGTCCATAAGTATGATTCATTCGTGCATATGGTCCATAAGTATGGTCTGTTAGCATGAATAACCACCCGACTAAGTTGAACATATTTCTCAATCATTATTGACTTAGAACTATGTGCAACAACCTCAAACCTATATATAATGTTCATACATATGAATTATACTAAAGACAATAATAGTATGAAATACTCAAAGACAAATAAACATCAAAATGCATATCATATTTCATTAAGTAATTACATTACACATGTGTAAGAAACGAAAGAATTTTACATTTAATAATATAAACTAGGAACATGATGTAACAACAAACTCCTCCTTGGACCTAGTTTATCCTATTTTCTAACATTCTTCACATGCTCTTGGAATTTCTGGTACTTCTCTTCTTTAGTGACTCCCACGTGTATCTCAAATGCGAAGTAGAGCCGTATAACATGTTGGAATTGTAGAGCTCGTACAATATCTTGCGTGTTATAGAATAGTGGCCACTTGTATAGAGTGTATACATATTCAGCAGACAAGTTGTAAGCCACATTAGGTCAAATACCCTGATAGTCTCGATCTTCCCTTCTTTGTTCAAAACTATGACCGCTTCCCCTGTCCTCTAGTCATAATACCATCATTTGAAGTGTGGAGTGAAGTCCTGAGGCATCTCCCGTAAAGGAATCTTAGACATTGTGCATGGGGGACTCCACTTCAACACCACCTTAGGCCTTCCAGATATAGGATTAACTTTGTCTTATGAATGAACCGCTTAGTCTGTTATGGTCTGAAGTTTAACCATCTGGTGCGGTATTCTTTCTTCAATGATTTCTCAAACCATCCCGACATCTTCCCAGGTTGGCATGCAAAAGATTTAAACAGGCTAATATGTTTAGCTCAAAACCCGGACGAGTATTCACATCATGTGTATATCTGAAGTACTCAATCCCTTTCTCCCTTTTAACAACATATACATCCAGATCTTCAAAATAGGCCTAATTGATGATCTTGCCTGACACTTTCTGATGTTTCTTTACTCGGTAAAGTTTGTTGTAGGCATTCAGCTTTGGAGGTGCATGTTGGGCCATCATTTCTGATAAACAAGCTGCCCATTCAGCCTTCTTTATATCAACATTAGCATGTGTAGCTTGGCCTTTACTTTCATCCTTTGCTTTCTCCTTCTCTATCTCATCCAGGTTGACAAAAGTATCACTACCAAAAGTTTCACCCAAGTCGGGGATAGTATTGCCCTCAGGATCAGTGTACTGAGGATAGGATTCAGACGTGACATCCTCGATCTTAATCTCATCTACACCTTGTAGCTCCTCGTCACTCAAAACATCTACTTGCGGAGCATCTTTGATAAGCTCATCTGGATTTAGTCTAAACATATCTGCTAGATGCTCGTCGGTCAGGTCATGAATCATTTCACCTTCCAATGGAGTGTAGCTCACAAACCTTATCATAATCCATTGCAAATCAAGAATCATAATTAGTTGAGTCTTGACTTGCTGAAGGGGAACGACATCATAATCCTCAGCCTGTGAAGCTTCACTTTTGCCTTTATCATGTGTCTCTTCAGCTAGAGGTGTAGAGGACGTGGCTCTTTTGGAGTGCATCTCCTTTGCAGCTTGATTTGAGGCTGATGCAGATGCATCACCTTCTCGATCACCCTCCTCATCATCATCATCTATATTTCCCTTTCCACTTCCTCCAGCTTCCTTGTCATCATCATTATCTTCTGATTCATCATCTGTTGACTCATCATCATCATATCCACCATCATATCCATCATCCTTAATCTTCAGGGGCTCACCCTTTGTTCCCTTCAACCTCAGCATAATTTTTTTGTTCTTTTTCTCTAACCCCTCGATCCGCTTCACGGATGCCATCACAAGCTCATTTTCAGCCTTCAGGGCATGGTGAGCTCGAACTAACGCTCTCTCATGAACAATGTTCTTCTCTGAAAGCTGAGCAATCTGCTTGCCATGTGTGGTATTGACCGCCATCAGCTGATTCACCTGGTTGGCTCTCAGATCATCTGTCGCTAGCAGCTTCAGCACCAGTCTATTTTGGCTCGCCAACTGTTCCTCTAGCCGAATCGTGGGTACAGTAGAGCCCTGTGTAGGTGGGAATTGGGTGGATGAGCCAACTTAGGGAGTAGTGGATGTGGTGTAGATGGGAGTAGGAATGGAAGTGGATTGTGGTGGAACTGATTTGGATATTGTGGGTGAGGTAGGTGTGAATGTATGAGTGGTTGTGGGAGTGTTAGTGGCAATAGAGGTGGCAGTGTGGTGAACAATGGTGGTGGTAGTGGTTGTGGTGGTGGTTGTGGATGTGGTGGTGGTAGTGGCTGTGGTGTTGGAAGAACTGATTAAGGTAATCCTCTGCCTCTTACCCTTCTTGCCATAGGTTAGGCCATCCTCTTCCTCCTGGAACCCTTGGCTATCGGGGCTCCCCCTGAGCTTATCGGATGGTCGGGTGTGTATGTCGGATTTGTGACATTAGTGTCACCACCCTTAGAATCAGCTTGGTGTCCACTAACCGCCTCTTTCCCCTTAACAATAGCCACAACCCGGCTCCTAACTCTCCTGGTGAGAGGCTCATCATCAAACTCATTCTCTTCATCTACCAAGAAGTCCTGGTGGAAAGCAGCCTGCTTAGATCTACCAGGAGCAGCTGAAGTACTATGTGGAGGTGGAGGAGATATTGTAGACGTGTTGGTGGCCCGTGATAGATTGGGGCCAGCATTTCCACCACCTTGACCATCATCATAGTCGTCATCATCGTCGTCATATTCGTTAGTAGGAACCACTATGGGCTCAACATCGAAGTCACTGTCATCGTGACGCCACTTCTTACGAGAGGGCGCCACATAATCCTTGTAGGCCAGATGACCAAATAGTCTCCTGACCGGGGGCTTCACCTGCATCCCCTGGTACACCTTCATCCTACCCAAAGTGCTGTCATCCATCACCTATAATACAGCTGCATCATCCTTCTCCTTAGATAACAAAGGAAGCTTCTTGTCAATGATCATTTACAAGAACCTTGCATACATGTAGAAGCCTTCCTTGCCTTTTGCCTCTATGTTCTCTATCAGGTACGAAAAGAGCATGCGTTAGAAACTGAATGGGTGGTTCAGTACCAGTGCAACATATGCATTCTGGATTTGGTCGGACATCTCATCGAATCCTCCATGTCTGGAGGCTATACACTTGAGGATCACATGTGCCAGATACTTGAACTAGGGGCACATGTTGCTCTTGTTAAGTACGCCGACATTGATGTCACCAGCGTACTTGATCCTTAGAACACAACCACGAATAGTTAGGGGATGTAGCTTGGTTGGATGGGCTCCGTCTTCCCCCAAATCCAAGACTCTCCTCAGGTTGTCTTCCCTGATCTCAATCTCTTCTCCAAATATAGAGCTTCGGATACAGTGGGGCTCAATGGACCTATCAACTGCAACATTTTCCCAGAAAGCCTGCTGAATCGATTGGTATGGTGAGCATGGGGTAGAAATGGCCTTGTAGATCCTCGATCTACGTAGGATGTCTATAATCTCGGTGAACTCAGAAACGTTTCGAGACGCATCATCTAGATGAGCACATATGTTGTGCTTGGTGCTCATTGTCCATCTCTCAACCATATTGCTGCAACACAAGAAACATATACATTAGATTTTTTCATAAGAGATAACAGTTGAATTTTAGCTGAATTTGATCAACTGGTTTGTAGAGAATATGCATAGAGGCTGAAGCAACCAAAGTCTTTCTGCATGCATGTTGCACAAGTGTGAAATCTTCCGAAGCCAAGACCAATATTTTCCAAAGCCAAAGATGAAGTCTTCCGAAGCTTCAGAGACAAAGTCTTCCGAAGCTCAACTCTTGAAGACAGATTTCTTCCGAAGACTTTAAACAACATGCTTTATCTAATTACTTTTCCATAAAGTTGGACTCCTTTCTGCTGCAATTCTGTAAAGTCACCAACTTACATGAGTTGGTGAAAAGGTCCATGCTTTTAGTAACCATACCTTGAGGTCTTGAGTCTGTAAGTTTCTACTTCATGTATTTTTATCCTTTTTGTAATAGATAAGGATGTGAGCTATGGCATGTCATAGTCACTAGTCAAAAGGCAATCTACCTTTTGACTCTTCAATTGATTTTGTTTTGTGTCTAGTCAATTGTATCCAGCTTGCTTTCATAGTATGGCCGACTGTAGGATGTAGTATAAGTATCTCATGTTCATGTAACTTTATTGATATGCTTTGTAACACTTGAAATAGAACATTGAGAAAGCAATATACTGCAATCTTGAAAACCATTCTCTTGTGTATCTTGCTCTTGTGTCCTGTCTCTTAATTACGTGTGTTCTTAGTGTCTTTACTTGTGGTTAATCTAGTTTACTATTTGATTAAGTTTAGTTACTCTCTTCTTTGTGTTGTTGTGTTGTAAGTGACCCCCTTCACCGGTCCTGCATGGTTCAATCGTGCGAGTGAACCATATGACTGAATTCAGTCATATGATTGAGCCTGCGACTGAACTTAGTCGTATGCTATGCCATGCGGTTGAGTCAGTCGTGCGACTAAGTCACCGATTGATTCACTCGTGCGATTGAATCCTGCGCCTGGCTCAATCGTGTGAATGAGGTTCATATGGCGTGTCTATTCGCATATTGCTCTATTCGACACCATAAATTTGAATCTTTGTCAAAATGTTATATTACACTTCGTGTTTAGATTCATTAGGTTCACAAGGACTCGAAAGCACTTAGTGTCTTTTAAATCAATATTTGTGTCCATTTAAGTGGTCTATTTTTTCGTATGGTCCTGGTTCTTGATTTTAAACACTTTCGGTCATTGTGGGTTCGAGTATACAATTCCTTTGATCCGATTTCAGTTTCAAAGTACCTGAAGATGAATAGGAGATCAATTAGTATCACAATTGGAGAGTAATCACAATAATCGAAAATTTGGCAGAATGTATTGGTATTAGGCGGTTTTTGAAAGTTTTTTAAGGGTGGTAGTGAATACGACCAACTGACCCCCCTTTTTTTACTGTTTTAAGTTTTAGTCGTGCGACTGGACCCATACACATGATTCATTCGTGCGACTGGGGTTCAGTCATACGACTGACTCAGACTCCTTCATTCAGTCGTACGATTGGTTCATTCTTGTGATCCAATCGCATAGTTGACCCATACTCATGGTCCAATCGTGTGATTGGCTCATACTTATGGTTCAAGCGTGCGATTGGCTCATACTTATGATTCAATCGTGCGATTGGCTCATACTTATGATTCAATCATGCAATTAGCTCATACTTATGATTCAATCGTGCGATTGGCTCATACTTATGGGTTTGTCTTCATACATTTCCATACACTCAAAATTTAACTTTTGATATATAACATTATGACAAATGATCATCTCAGACCTGACGTTTTTAACAGAGGCCGATTGGTCACCTCTGATGTGACCTTTTTAATTTGTGATTAACAGATTTCATCTAGTTATATAGTCCGACATCGACGCAAAGAAGATAACAAAAATAGAAAACAACTTGAATTAAAACAAAACAAGACATATTTTTGTGTTTTTGGTTTGAGGTGGATTGAAACTGTTTAAAAGTCATCTAACCGATTTTTCTTCCTAAGTAGAACACCTTCAATTTAATTTTATCATATGTGGAAAGATACATATGGAAACATACATGTATATCATAATCATTCGGGACCCTCTTATATGTACTTGGATACTAGTTTCATATTTGTTTGAGAGTCAATAGCACTTGAAGGAAATCATACTAGAGCTATAAGATGCACATAATGATTTTGACTGTCGAGAGTTGTAGCCACGATAATTGTCAGTATGTTTGTCCACTTAAATCCATACATAGATTTTTGACTCACATTGGTGATGAGTTAGGTTTTATTATTTCAACAAACATTAATGGATCCCACACTTATATGGTAATCAACATTCCTCAGTTAATTTTTGAGCGGTCTATGGGTAAATGACAAGAAGAAACTATTCTAAGAGCTTTCAAAGAGATGCCAAGCCTTAGGTCAGTGCCATCGCACAAGAGAGAGGCGCAAATAACAATGAATTCTAGAATATTTAGGTTATGCTTATCCTCAGGTCAGTGCCATCGCACAACAGAGAGGCACACAACCTATCTTTTTGTTAGAGAACTTTTTTTCTTTTGCACATAACACACCAACAACATTAGTCATTAGCTTGATTGTGCTTATTAGTTTTTCCATGTGCTTTGCTCATTTTTTTGTTCATCCGCACACATGTGTGGCGTTTATTTTGCTTGTCACTCCTTATTGAAAATGCGTTGATTGTGTTATCTAGAGATTAGATAAGAGCCCACAACAAGTTGAACAAATTAGTTTTAATTTGATTCACCAATGAAGTCTACTCGTCTACTGTGTTGAATCTAACGACACATCATATAATGAACTAGCAACCCCTAGGCCTACTTTCTCTATGTTACCTCAGTAGCAGACTTGTTTACTATCAATTTTCTTTTATTTTGCTTAGACTTCTCAAACTTGTGTACTATCATTTAAATCCTTTTGATGTCCCAAACAATTAGTTCCCTGTGTAGTATCATTTTCCATAATTTTTTAATAAATATCACATATTAGATTTCTTTGCTTTCAGCTTATCTGCCCGCCCCTAATTTTTTAAGTAATTAAATACTGAAACTAACTATATCTTGTCGAACCGACTAGGGATATCTCTTACATATTTGGACTGATGCAGGAAGATTCCATTTGGTGTCTGATCCACCTGTAATCCAAGAAAGAACTTCATCTCTCCCATGACACTCATCTCAAACTTAGCTTTCATCACAGATTTGAATTCTTTACATAATGCTTCATTTTTGGAACCGAAGATTATGTCATCTACAAGTAGTAAATCACCATCTTTCTCTTTGATGAACAACGTGAAATCAATAACCCCTTTGCGAAAACCATGTTTCAGCAGATGAGTAGAGAGTTTCTCATACCAGACTCGAGGGGCTTGATGAAGCCCGTAAAGAGCCTTGTCCAGTTTATAAACTCTGTCTCGATGATAAGGATCCTCAAATCCTTCGGGTTGAATGACGTACACCATTTCACGGATTTCACCATGAAGGAATGAACTTTTCACATCCAATTGATAAACTTTGATCTTCATGTAGGATGCATAGGCTAAGAAGATACGAATTGCTTCCATCCTTGCCACAGGTTCAAACACTTCATTGTAGTCAATTCCTTCGACTTGTCTAAACCCTTGAACGACAAGTCGAGCCTTGTTTCTGATTATAACCCCTTGGTCATCTTTCTTACACTTAAGAACCCATTTAGTGCCAATCACCTTTGCATATTTTGTTTTGTCCGCAAGAGTCCATACTCCTAACTTCTTGAATTGAAGTAATTCTTCTTACATAGCACTAACCCATGCCTCATCATTTAAAGCTTCACTTACATATTTTGGCTCAAATTAAAACACAAAACATCGATAAGCACTATCATGTAGATATCCTTTTTCCATGACTGCAACATAATAAACTGAGTATAGATGATTTCGTGTCTGAACTCCCGATAAAATATCCCCGATGATATTGTCCAGGGGATGATGCACATTAACTCGAGTTCTGGGAGTGGTGGGAGCAGCTACCTCAATATCCAGATTTTGAATCCCAGGTTCAGTTTTTGTGGTTGTTGGAGTATGGGATTCAGAAGTTCCAGTGGCATCAAGATCAGATGCTTGTATACTTTCGTTAGTGGGAACCTGTTCCTCCTTGTCCACATTTGCTGTCTTAACTACTTCATCATCAGAGGAAGACTCACTTACCTCAAGCTCTCCCCCTGAAGGGCTAGAAGTATCGTCTAATGTAACCGATGATGTTGAGTCTAGTGTAGGAGTATTCATAACATCGTACATTATTCGAGCAGATAACTCATCATCAGGATGAGAAGTAGGTAGATTGAAGGACTTGAAAAATTCATCATAGTCAAAGAAGAAGTAAGGTCCTTTGCTAGCAGGCGGTGTGGTGTATCTTTGGACATCAACATTGCACCGCACTTCTACCTAACCCGTTGAGTTGTTATAAACTCTCTTGTCTGTTATACTATATCCGAGAGAGATACCTTCTTCTGCCTTTTCACGAAACTTCCCAGACTAAGTTTTCTTTAACAGCATGCACCGTGCTCCAGATGGTTCTATATACTCCAAGTTGGGTTTACGTCGATGGAGCAATTCATAACATGTTTTTCCATTACGTTTGACCACTAAGACTCGATTGAGAGTGTAGCATGCATTAGCCACTGCCTCGTTCCAGAATTGAATATGCAGTTTAGAGTCGGCTAACATTGTCCTTGCTATCTCTATCAAGATCCGATTCTTTCTTTCAGCATCCCCATTCATTTGCGGATTGTAGGCCAAAGTAAATTGATGAACAATTCCTTTCTCTCGACAGAATGCTTCCATCCACTGATTCTTGAACTTTGTTCTGTTGTCTGATCGAATCTTTCTTACTTTCAGCTTGTAGAGTGATTCCAATATAGTGACTAGATGCTTGAATGATTCAATTGTCTCTGACTTGGCTTTCAGAAACATCACCGAAAAGAATCTTGAGTAATCTTCAGTTACTACAAAGCAGTACCAATCTCCAACAATGCTCTTTGTGCTGACTGCGCCAAATAGATCCATGTGTAGAAGCTTGAGAGGAATGTCAATAGAATTAACCTTCTTTGCTTTGTGAGACTTCTTGGTCTATTTCCCTTTCTTACATGCTACGCAGAAATCTGGGAGCTAGAACTTCTTGAATGTAACTCAATTCACCAAATCATTCTAAACCAGATGATTCATCTTCCTAGGATTAATGTGTCCCATTCTTCTATACCAGGAGACTAAATCCCGCTTTGTTGCCTTTGGCAAGAAGCACTGGGAAGTCGACTCAATTATGGAGGCTTTTGATAGATCCAAGACATAGAAATCATTATATATTGAAGCTGACATTAGAATTTTAACCTCCTCGATAACATACTCCTTCTTCAACATGTATCACTTCTTGTTGTCAAACACAATCTTGAATCCCTTATCACAGATTTGGGAGATAGAAATCAAGTTGTTTTGTAGTTGCTGAACATAGTTGACCTTGTCAAACTTCACTTTCTCGTTTCCCATGTTGCCTTGACCAGTGGTGTAACCTCCTTTATTCCTAATGAATCATACGTGTCCCCCTTTAATTTGCTTGACGTTGAAAAGGAGAGACGAATTCCCGGTCATGTGCCTGGAAGCCACACTATCAATAATCCAGGTATTAGTGATAGCACTGTAGCTGACACCCTGCATATACAAAGGAATTGATTAGTTTAGGTTTGGGACCCAAGCCTTAACTGGCTTGGGTGTCCCAGAGGTATCACACATCATGAACTTAACCCACTGTCCTTCAGAGGTTGAGGACACATCTTTCTTCTTTTTGTTCTCACTATCAGACACATTACTTTTTTTCTTTCATAAACCAGTTTTGTGTAAGGCCTATTGGTGGTAAACATATGACTGGCTTATGGTTTGGACTTTAGGTTCACTAATAATCTTAGGTGTAACCTTAGAAAATCTTGTTTTTTCATCAAAAAGTTCAATTTTCTTTTTAGGTGTCTGATAATAAGGACAATTTGGAGAGATGTGCCCTCGTTTTTCATAACTGTAGCAGGATCTCCGTTCAACATTTTGAGGAAAGTTGTGATGTGGGGTTGAGTTTGGTCGGGGTTTGAGATCTGTCCGGTTGGGTAAAGACTCTTCCTTTTTAGATGTTTCACCTTCTTTAAAAAAATTAATTGTTTTGCCATTTTGAACATCTTTCACTTTCATTTTATTAAGATTTTGATGATTAACACATTTAAAGTGCATTGGATTAGACCTTTTAGGTTCCGAAATAGTCGTTTGTGAACCTGACCCTAATTTAACCTTTTCAATTTTATCACCCAAATCTTATCTATTGATTCCAAAGTAGAATCCTTCTGTTTAGTGACAGATTTCATAGGTTTACCTGTAGAATCTGGATCACTGACCAGAGGAGTAGACACCACATGATCCTTTACTGGGGTATTATTAATTGGTCGACATTTAGTGTTCAAAAGGATTGCATGTGGTGACGGTACTACCTTATAACCCAGACCTTCCCCGGCATTCCGTTCTTTCACTAGACTCTGAACTATGTGAGAAGAACTTGCCAAACTGTGCAGTTTTTGTTTTAATGATTTAACTTCGACTTGCAAAATTTCTTTTTCCTTTTTAGTTTCATCCAAAGAATTTAAATAGAACTTGATTTCATTTGATTGATTTAAGGGAATGAACTCGGTTTCCCTTAGTTGTTTCCCCAACACTTCTAATTTTTCTTTGAAGTTGCACTCATTTTGTTTTAAAACACGATTTGCTTTAGTGTAGAGTTGTAAATCATTTACTAGATTATCATTATGTTCTAAAAACCTAGAAAATTTTAAATCAATGCTTTCCCTAAATTTATCACATTCAGTACATGCATGGTTTTCAAATAATTCATCTTTAGAACATAGATGAATCAACCATCAAAGCAGTGTTAGTGTAAAGAATATATGAAGAGGCTGATGCAACCAAAACATCCAAAGTCTTTCTGCATGCATGCTGCACAAGTACTGAAGAAGAATGCTTAAAAAGTTTCACACTTACAACAGAAAATACTCTAAGTGTAAAATCTTCCGAAGCCAAGACCAATATCTTCCGAAGCCAAAGATGAAGTCTTCCGAAGCTTAAGAGACAAAGTCTTCCAAAGCCTCAACTCTTGAAGACAGATTTCTTCAGATGATTTTTAGTAACATGCTTTATCTGATGTACTTTTCCATAAAGCTGGACCCCTTTCCGCTGCAGGTCTGTAAAGTCACCAACTTGCATGAGTTGGTGAAAAGGTCCATGCTTTTGGTAACTGTACATTGAGGTCTTGAGTTTGTAACTTTATACTTCATGTACTTTATCCTTTTTGTAATAGATAAGGATGTGAGCTATGGCATGTCATAGTCACTAGTCAAAAGGCAATCTGCCTTTTTACTCTACAATTGATTTTGTTTGTGTCTAGTCAATTGTATCCAGCTGGTTTTCATAGTAT
>BJCM01089195.1:0-11704 GCA_018326385.1 Flaveria bidentis | reverse complement strand
GCGACTGACTCAATCACCTGGTTCAGTCGTGCGATTGGCCCATTCGCATGGTCCAGTCGTGCGACTGAATCAGATTACTTAGTTAAACATATTCTTGAACCTTTTATGATTCAGAACACGTATAACAACTGTAAGCCTATATAACATGTTCATATATGCGTGTATCAATATATAATATAAGTAGATATAACATTAAACAATTATAAATCTGTAAAGACATTATATGTTAAACACTTTATTAATGAAATATTAGACATAATAAATACAATCAATCATTAGCATTTCATTAAGTATTCAATCATTACACATGTGTAAGACATATTACCTTTAGATCAGGATCTAGGTACATATATGTATCAACACAAGTGTACTTCATTCATTCAAGCTAAGGGTATTAATAACGGTACTCAACTAATTGATAGTTAGTTAGTTGGTCAATTACAACTTATTACAAAAGACACCACCAACTATTCAGAATTACAACTTTAGTCCCTAGGGTTCTATTGTATATGTAACAGTTGGTGTTATATGAAAAAGATGGTTTACGATAAGTACTTTAGAGTTCATTCACAATTAAATATTGAGTCTACTGAGATTGTAGTAAAAGTCATTATAAAAATGGTAAAAAAATTGTTGTAAAAAATAGTAAAATGACTAAAATCCATACAAAAAATTAATGTCAGTTGAAAAGTATAAGAAAAACCATTATCGTGAATGAAATAAGTTACAAAACTAAAAAAATGCACTAGAAAGATTCATTTATAATGAGTACAAATAAAGTTTTAATGTTAAAAAAATTAAAAGTAAATGGTCATATTTCATTTTATTTTTGCATATTTTTATGCAATTTATTAAAACGCATATATTATATGTGATATAATGATTATTTTAGGGTTTAAAAGAGTAAAATTAAAGTCTTAAGTCAAAAAAAGTTGAGAGTAAATTGGTCATATTTTATATTATTTTTGTATATTTTTATGTGCTTGTATATTTTTTATGTAGTATAATAAAACGCATACATTACATATCATATCTTGATTAATTTAGAGTGAATAGAATATAAAACACAAATCACTACAAAGAAAACAGTTGCCACAAGAAAAGTTTAAATTCACAAGGTTAATCTAAGATAATAAACTTGTAACATAAAGATTGTCAGGACCTCAACCATATCATTTAACACAATGGTTAACACCTAAGGCTCAAGAACACCTGTAAAATAGTAATACAATGATCACTTTTCAAATAAACAATAAAATCCACAAAGCTACTCAACAATAGAACCCCTGTTCCATCAAGAAAACATAGACTACTTTACAAATAAATTGCCCACTTCAATCGCCACCATTCCTAAGCAACTTACTAAAGATTGAAAGAAATTGTGAGATTTCACTTCTAATCAACAAAATTGCGAGCAAAAGCATCAATCACCCTAATCAAATCTACCCACAAGATGAAAACACCCTTCTTGATAATCAAATCCAACCACTCATCTTCGCGAATGCGTCTCAGCAAGAGGCTTCGAACACAAAGCTCAGTCTAATGTACAACAATCACTACAAATAACTAACACCAAGAATCTTTCAACACCACAAAATCAACTTCTTTTGTCATCTGCTGCTCCCATCTTCTTGGATATAAGATGAGTTGTTAACTTTCTCAGGGTTCTCGTGACTTCCGACAAGATCACTGTACATCTTTAATGACCCTTTTGAGAACTCTATTGAAGCCTCGAAAACCTGACAAAACCCAGTTTGGAATCCATTCAATGTGATTCTTTGAGTTTCTTGCATACAACTTTGATGTTTTCCTCTCTCCAGTTCCACTCTTGCTCTAAACTCATCTAAATATTCTTTCCTTTCTTTCAAATAATCTGCTCTGTGGTCAACCTCCAGTTCACAAAGCTCGAGACTAGGGATCTTTGTTTCAAAAACTCTGCTTTCAGTTTTCTGAAAAGCAAGAATCTTGCGATCGAGTTCTTTAGACAAGCTATCAACTTTTCTCTTCTGTTCTTGTTCTTTTCCTTGTTGAATCCACAAAGAGTGCAAATCCTTTGAGAAGCTTCTCATGGCAACATAAACCGACTTGTCAGGCAATTTGTCCATAAAATTAAACCAATCTTGACAAATCATGAGCAGTGGGGGGCCTTTCATTGTCTGCAATGGTTGAGATGTGTTCCTGCTTTTGGAGTAGAATTCAACTTCAGGGACTATGAACTTTGATAGCCAACTATAAAGGGCTCCAACATATTGTTTTTGTGCGGTGACATATTCTCGAAAACACGACCGCCAGTTCTGAAATTCCGCCTCCAGCTGCAGGGTTGCAAGGCGGTGTGTGTTGTTTGAGAATTTTCCATATGTTGGACATGTAAACAGTTTGACTTCAGACATGATTTTGTTTTGTATTTCATGTGATTCCAACATAACCTTCCACATGTTCATCATGCTGCACAAAACATATGACATGGTTATGATTTACCACTGTTATTGCATACAGTACAAGTGGATGAAGCACAGGGATGCTGAGTTGTACAAGTAGTTATTGCAGTATTTGATGCTTACCCATGCAAAAGTTCAATGATTTGAGGCTGCAATTCTTCATCTCTGAGTTTCTCTATTTTTTCTGAAATTGATTCTGCGCTTCGAATTGCAACCAAGATCCGGCTGTACAAATCCTTAACTGCAGCCCTTGTTTTGTCTATTGTACCTCCCTCATCTCCCTTGACATCTTGGTTCCTCAATTGGCTGCATTTTCTCTCGTATAATTTCCGAGTGTTGTCTCCAGCCTAAGAAATATGCAAGTTTCTCATTAATTACTTTAAGTACACAAACATATAAGCATAATACCAATAAATAGGTTGATTTGCATTATTTTTTATCTCTTAACAGGTTAAATGGGTTATGCTAAGAGATTAAATAAACAGAAAAAAGACCAAACAAGTTGGAAGTCATCTAAAGGGTATTTAAAGGCATAAAGCATCCAAAATCACTTTGTCACAAAATATTACATATTTCCATATTAAATGGAGCCACGTGCCTGTACTTTTGGTGTTAGAAAACCCTCATACTTTCACATCAAACGTGATTAAGTTCCTAAATGTTGTTAAGTCCCTTGTATGTTTGGATAAGAGAAACATAGTTTAATGACTTCATATAGTGACTCATCAACATTTTATGCAAAAAAATGTCAGTTTCCTTTGATGATTCACCTGAAAAGTATATTGTTAGTATTGCAATAATGTAGTGTATGTTACTAAATGTAGCACACTTTATAGGATGGTTTCTCTAGCACTCTTACAAGGTTAAATGAGGTTACAAATGTCTCTTCATAGTTTGAAGATCTGTATCATTTTTAATATAGGAGTTCTATTTGCTTTTGACCAGAAAAGTCAAACTACATTCCATTTGAATGACATTATATTACAAAAGATTGACAGGAATTACCTTAACTTCTTCATATAACTTCTTTTCCCAAGCATAGAGTCTTCCTAATGTTAAAGAATGACTTCCTGAATTCATCCCTCCACCATCATCAAAGAGATCATTATTGAATTCTGTCCACGTGGAAGCCGTTTTAGAATTCGATGCTACAAGACTCTTACATGTTGTTGAGCGATAAGATGTTGACCGTGATGCAATTGCTTGGATGAGCTTAGTTGAATTTTCTGCATCATTACAAGACAACTTTTAGTATCTTGAAAGTAAAAAAAATATAAGATTTGACTCTCAAAATTCAAATGTATCTAGATTCTTGAACAAAATGAGTTATTACATAAATAAGAATAAGAAGTGGATAACCAAGTCAAACTTAAAGCTTGAATGGATGCAAGAACGATACAGGAACAGCAAGCTTTTTAAGTTCACACGGCCTTTGAATTCAAGAACATGGTAGGTTTGACTCCTAAAAGTCAAAATGCTCTGATATATCTTGAAAAGAAAGGTAGCCATTGGCCAGAACTATAATGGGGAGTGAAAATGATATTTGATAAGGTAAGACAAATTACAAATCTAAATGACGTAGACAATGCAGCAAATATTGAAACTTTAAAATTCTCATTGATGGAGGGAGTACTTTTTAAGGGAGAGGGTACTATGGGCATTTTGCACATTGATCTTCTATTTGCAAGTCTACCATCATCAACCTGGGCCTCATGAAACAGGACCCACAAACTGAAAACTCATGATAGCAAAAGTGTCTAAAACAAGGAAACCAGATTGATCAAGAACCCTTTTAAACTTTTACACAGCATAATAAAGAATAAAGAGATACTTTATCAGTGTTCATGATTTAAACTCAAACACAAAATCAAGTTGGTCAACAAATGAACTAATATATATATATATATATATATATATATATATATATATATATATATATATATTTGACTGGAAATCAAGTATAGCATGTCTGAAATGACTAAAAAGCCCTTTCCTTTCATCAGTCAAACCAAGCAAGAATTCAATACTTCCCTAAAAGTTTTATCTTTTGGTATTTGTAGAGTGCTTATATAAATCATGTGAAGATAAGAATAATTTATGTTCTTTTGAAAAGGAGTAACAGTGGTTCACTTGACTCTAAAGCTTTAGTCTTTTATTTGGGAAAATGGCATATAACATAAAAAGGTTTGATGGGAGGGAAAGACCAACTCACATCAGAAAACAAATCAAAGTTATGAAGAACAGAAGAAGTAATCTAGTACAAGAAATTTGATTGAAAAGAGATCTAGTATGGTTGTGTGTGTGTGTGTTATTGATATGCAAAATGACCAAAAAGTCCCTACCTTTTATTTCTTCCAAACCAGATTGTAACTGGATCCTGTTAGATTCCAACATCTTGGATACATCTTTTCCAGAATCATAAATCCTAATAAAATAGTCTTCAACATCTTTCAATGTTTCCAACAACTCTCTCCCTCTTTCAGGTGTATCTATGACTGTCAAACCCTTGTGTGTCTCCCCCTGGCTCACGTTAGCACAACCCACTGTCCCCAAGGCTGCTTCAGCCCCACAACTTTCCTCTTGCTTCCCACACTCTTTCTTCTCTTCACCACTCACCACCACCTTCTTTTTTACTTCTTCCACTCTCTCAACTTCTTCTTCCAGTTCTGGTATCCCCTCTTCTTCCCTAACTACCCTCAAATCTTCATCAGAATAACGATTATACCCTCCCATCACCTCTGGTCTCATTGTCACAAAAGGGTCAAAAAAGTCCCACCCAAACTCCCTCTGTGGTGATGGTATACTTGAAGCTTGAGGACCAATTCCCATTCCCATTCCCATTCCCATACCCATTCCCATTCCCATGTAATAATACCCACAACCATCTTCTTGTTCTCTTTCTGTCTTCACCTCTTTCTCACTCTTCAAGTTGTTTTCCCTCTCTTCATCTTCTTCTGAAGAGGTTAAAGAAGATGAGCAAGAACATGAACCACATGCATTGTCATCTTTGCTCTTTTGAGTTTGTTCTTGAGAAGGGTTTTGTTGAAGAAACAAAGGGTTTGAAACAATCTTGTTTTCCTTAGGGGGGGATGGTGGTGGGAGAGTGATGAGAAATGGTGAAGAAGATGAAGAATGTCTAGCAACAAACAGTTTTATTGCTGCTGAAACACCATACACTGATTGACAATACCTGAAGTGAGCTTCTGCAAGACCATACCTTTTTTCAACAGCTAGCTTCAAGAAATGTTTTCTTTCTCTGCAGATAGTCACCACCTCCTCTTCTTCTTCCAACTTTGTAGCAACACACCCCATTTCAAATCAAACCCACCCAAAAATAAGTATAAAAGAATGATTTTTTGAAGGAAAAATGGAGTTTTTTACAGGTTTTTGGTAGAAATGAAATGGCTTAGTGTGAAAAAAGGAATCTTTTTGGAGGTTCAAGAAAGTGCAGATTTTTAAGAAAACACAACCCCATTTTGCTTTTGAAGATTTGGGTGAGTTTTAGCTAACAAGATTCTTGTTTGATGAACCCTAATCGAACCAAATTCATTTTCTGAAGAAAATGGAGTTTTTGAGACAGAGATGGTGGTGGGTTTACAGAGAAGAAACAAAGGAGAAATAGTAAAGTTGGGTTTATTCTGAAAATGGCTTGTCAAACATAAGTGTGTGTGTGTGTGTGTGTGTGAGAGAGAGAGAGAGAGAGAGAGAGAGAGAGAGAGAGAGAGAGAGTTTAGGAGGCTGTGTGAGTGTTTTATTATTTAAATTTCAAATGCAGGTAAGGAAACTGTAGTGATTTGTACATTAAGCATTAACAAATGTACATAGTGCATAGAGAATTGTATACTCACCTTGGTTTTAGGATTTTTGACTAGTGCGAAAGGAGTAAATTTGGTTTAGATTATGTTTTATATTGCAGGAATAAACTGTTGCTATATGGAATTTAGCTGTTGAAATACAAAAGAAATATTTTTTATTTATTCAAGGTCATGTCTCTTTTTTTAAGACCTCTACCTTTTAACAGTAATATTTTATGAGAAAATTAATTTATGGGCTTATCAATTATCAACTATAAGTGTATAAAAAGAAATAAAGAAAGAAAATATACGTTTATATACGTTTGTAAGGATATTTTTTTTTTGGGAATTATACGTTTGTAAGAAAATATACATTTAAGGAAAAAAATTTATAGATAATATATCAAGTATTAAATGGATTAAACAAGGATCGTTTTATTGGAACACCCTAAAATTTTAAATCAACACCTGTGTATCCTATACATCGCGTATGGGTTCATACGCCGCGTATAGGGGTCGATTAACGGGAAAGTCATCATACCCTATACGCGGCGTATGAACCCATACGCTGCGTACATGGTATTATCTGACAAAACCATGGCAGACTCGTGTCGGGGTAGCTATACGCCGCGTATGGGTCCATACGCGGCGTATAAGTTCCCAATTTTTTTTGCTGCAAAATTTTTATGTTTGCTAAGGAACCTATACGCCGCGTATGGACCCATACGCGACGTATAGGTTAAGATGTTTTTTAAATATTATTGTTTATAAAAATTTTGCGTATAAAAATTGGTGTCGGCTCTATTTTGCACGTTAAGGTTGAGATTTTGTGTATAAGTTATGTTTTCTAACATATTAATCGACAATTTTAAATCTTAATTAACCAATAAAACATATAAAACAAAACAAACATTAAATGATAATATAAATAATGAAGTTTTTAAATACATAACAAAATGAAAGTACAATAAATAATAAAAAAAATTACGGTGAATCTGGGTAATGTCGAGGCGGTGGCAAGTCTAGAGGATCAATACCAGCAACACGGGCTCATGCAATGTCAAGCTAAACGTGTCAATCCATAAGATCCTCAACTCGATCGAGGCGGCGACCCTAATCCCGTAATCTCATAGTAATCTCCTGCATAAATGTCTCCATACATTCAGGCAGCCTCACATCTCTATAAATATGTCGACGGAATTGTGGTTGAGGTGGCGGCTGATGTGCTGATGGCTGGTCGTGTAGCGGCTAATCATGCGGAATATGCTCCTACTGCTGCTGTGGATCGTCATCGCCGATCTGCTGAATAGGTGTCGGATGCCAGATTTCACCAGGTCGAAGAGAGAACCGTATGCCACCCGGAAACTAGCGTATAATACGCATGCCGAATAACGTACGATGATCTAATCTCACAGGCTCGGTCGGAGGAGATACGTCAGCAACATTGCGAGGAAGATAACCAAGACAACGTGCAATCATCGTAATGTACGCGCCGCCATACACCACTCCTCACTTCTAGCGATGATAATATGAAGCATAATACTCTACCAAACATCTCGCCAGGTTGCACCCGGTCCCCGTAAGCAAACAATATAAGTAAAATAAGTCGGGAATGGTACACCACTCCCGACTCTTGCCACATCCCATGATGGATGTGGCGATCATGCGATGCAAGTAACGAATGAGAGGATCTCTAATGCCAGTGACCCTGCCTTTAGTCCTCTGAAACGGACCTCAGGCAATCTGAGGCCACCAATCTCTCAATCAGGTCTCCTTAATCTCAGTAATTCCCTCGGTAAATAGAGGGGTAACAGTCTCCGGCTCATAATAAAGTCCCGAGAAAACGACAAACTGCTCAATCGACATCTAATGAGATCGTCCACATAGCATAAACGAAATCTCAAATCGTCCTCCTCCATCTCCATCTCATTAGGACGAATATAAATAAAGGTGGATACAAACTCCACCGTCAGCTCTCGGTATGAAGGTAAGAACGCTAGCTCAAATAAACGACTCCATGACGTATTATCTCCGATAATACCAGCGAGTCTATCGCGCTCCCCAAGCTCGGCCATCACCTCCCAATCGACTGCCTTTTGATGATTGATCTTCATACGAATGAATTTTGAGCACTTTGCATGCTCAATAGACTCGGGCTCAAACTGTAGCCAAGGATGATCGGCAATAACATCAACGTCAGCCGCAATCTCAGAATTGGAAGACATATCTGCATAAGAAAACAAAATTCAAGATGATGATTGCACGTATATACCGCCTATACGCCGTGTATAGGCCTATACGTCGCGTATAAGACCCCACATATAGGGTGTGTGCCACGTATAGGACTATACGCCGCGTATAGGACCCCACGTATGGGGTGTGTGCCGCGTACAGACCACTTACCAACCCAAGCATAATCATCTTCAACCTATGAACTATACGTTGCGTATAGTTCATATACCCATTTTTAAATCCATGTTTTTAACACATAAAACACTACTTTAACGTTTAAATTAGTGTACGATTAACATAATAAAGATATAAGAACAATAATACATACGTGAATGTAGAGAAATCGACGAACAATACGTGTAGTATCGAACTATACGAGAGAGTTTTTTGGGTTTGAAAATGTATGGTAGGGTCAAAAATGAGGAAATGTCCCTTTAATTCGTAAAGCTATACACCGCGTGTGGGTCCATACGCAGCGTATAGCTGCCTTTTTTATTTTTTGTTTTATTTTATTTTTTAATTTTGAAAGTGTGTGGTAGGTTGAATTAAAATAAATTTATATAAGCTGGAGGATCACAGTTATCTCATATTATTACGTTGTATTCCGAGATACGACTCCTATACATAATCTCTTATTCTGCAGCACGTACGTTTCGGTTAAGAATCCAAAGATTACTTAATGTAGACATCAGATAACCTTCAATAGTATTTTTAGGATTGTAGAAACAATCATTAGCAAGATGAGAAGTACTACCACACATGATGCAGTCCATCTACTTTTTTTGAGAATCTTCTTTTGGGAGGAAGGCTAAACTTGATCACTTTTCATCTCCATCTTCATCTTCTTAGATGATGTATCAAGCTTCTTAGGGTGAGGCATGCCTTTGGATTTGGATGGTTTAGGCTGTGTAACAGTGGTACATAACTTATCAGACTTCTTCTTGGTGCTAGGATGATTTGGACAATAACTAGAACTCTTGGTATTAGAGTTCATAGTTGAGTTTTCTGTATTTACCACTTCAAACCCTATAGAGATAAACACTTGGTTCTGCTTAGAGTTGAGAGTGGCATTGATCTTTTGAGCCTTCTTTGACTTCCTTTTGGATTTTTTGATCAAGTTCTTCCTCTTGAACTTGGTCATCCTAACTTCTTTTCTCTCCTCAGGAGAATAGTGACCTTTCTTAGGATGCTTTTCTTTAATCTTCTCAGAGTCATCCTTCACTATCTCCTCATCATGTTTAAGAGTCATGTAGTTGGTATGTTCCGGTTTAAGAGTGAAAATGGTTTTCTCTAAATCTTTTATTTTAAGTTTGTAATCATTTTCAACGCTTTTGAACTTAGATTTTAAGATGTTTAAAGACTCAAGATCAGATCTCATCTCTAAGTTATAGAACCTATATCTGTTGACTTTAGCAATACATTCAGATGTACAAAGATGTTCCAATACCTTGGCTTCTTCATGATCTTCCATCAGTGCTTGGTTTGGATATGCATCCTCAACCTGAAAGCTCCAGTCAAAGTCTCCTTCTTCAACAACAACTACAGCTTGCTGCTTTGGCTTCTCATTCTGGCTAGCTTCATCAGTCTAGTATGGTTTGGGTTTTGCTTGGCCACCATTTGTTCTTGGTGCCTTGTACTCTCTAGCAAAGTGTCCTACTTGGTTACAGTTGTAACACTTTATTTTGCTTTTGTCCTCCCCAAACGTTTCACTGATTTTATTACTAGGAAGCTTCCTCCTTGTCCTTCGTAGAACTTCTTGGCCCTGTGAGTGAGAAGAGTCGTTTGTTGGACTATTTTCATGTATTCAAGATCATCTAGATGGATATAGTTCAAGTCTTCAAAGGTGAAGAGAAAGTTATGTGTGCTTTCATCAGTGGACACAAAAGCTTTTGAAGAGCTTGTCTCTTTATATGGGCTTCCTTGGGTGTAGCTCGCTCTTAGTGTCTCCAAGAAGGTGATGAAAGCACCCTTTTGTGAGTTGTCAGGGTATCAGATAAGATAATGTTATGATTCTCTGCAATTTCTTTCAACCACATGAAGGGTTGAACTCTGTTGATTGCTGGAGTTACCAAACAGATTTTGCTTGTTCATCTCCATCTGGTAGCCGCTAAGAATACCATACAACTCTGTAAGAGTAAGAGTCTTGAGGTTCTCAGTTCTTTGGATAAAAACACAATAATCTATCTATTGTCTAGGAAGAGAGGACATGATTCCTCATAATATCCCTGCTTTCAAGATTTACTCCAACATCCATTAGAGTATCCATAATCTCAACATACCAGAAGTATTTTTGAGTAATGGTTTCACCTGTCTTGTAGGTGAAGTTCTCAAACTGTTGCTTTAAGGGATCCTTCTTGTTCTCTTTTGCTTTAGTGGACCCCTCATATATGAGCTTCAGCGTATCCCGTAGTTTCCTAGCAGTTTTACACTTCTTGAAGCCTTTGTATATGGAGTTTGGATGAGCAGTTTAGAAGGTAGTCATGGCTTTCAGATCTATATCAATCTTCTTCTTTTCTTCTTCAAAATAGTCAATCACCTCCTTTGTTATCATACCACCGCCAGCAGCAGCTGAAGAGGTGCTTGGTATGTGAGGTCTAGAGACAATACCCTCCCACATCCTAGAGTCTTGAGACTTGATGAAGTCTTCCCTTCTTTGAAACCAAATATCAAAATATTTAGGAGTGATCAGTGGGGACTTTGTCATAGTTTAGATTTTTATAAAGATCTAAGATCTAGTTTGATCAATTAGGTTATGATTTGCAGCGGAATAGTACTAGAAGTAGACGAAATTTTAAGCAAGAATAAGATGAATATTCAATCAAGTAGTGACGGTTATAGAGAGAGAAAGTTTTCTGCAAAAGATAATGTTTTCATTCATTCATAAGCTTCGGCATGTACAAATTAGGTCAACATTCCTTTTATAGAGGAATGTGACGTCAGCAAATGTCACCTAATAGTGACATCTAACAGATTATACAAACAACTGAAAATAACTGAAACTACTGAAGATGTCCACAACAACTAAGGACATCATACAATAAAAGCTTAAGTACCAGCTAATTCTATAACTACTGAAACTACAACATCTGAAGTGTAAGATCTTCAGATGTTTTACATTATACTAAACTACTGATTACAATCTACTGAAAAAGTAAAGACAACTACTGAAAGTAAACCATCACAACTACTGAAGAGAACTTCTTCAGCTGTTATGACAACTTCTGAAAACTTGATCTTTAG
>BJCM01089179.1:0-14766 GCA_018326385.1 Flaveria bidentis | reverse complement strand
GATGGGTGACCTCCCTGGGAAGTTTTCACCCGGGCAACCAAAAGCAAATTCGTGAGCTCCTTGTGGGCAAAGCGGACAATATTGTTGATGCGAAGGGTCGGGTGTTACAGAATGGTATCAGAGCCACTCCTGTGTCGTTCAGGGTGTGGGACATACCATACCAAGGATGGTGACTTCTGGGGCTCATCGAGGACGATGAGTCCAAACAGGGGGTGCTTGTGACACCCTACACATATCCCACATCGGTCGTGGATAGGAGAGATTCCTAGTTCATAAGGAATGTCTGGCCTCTAACATCAACAATGCATTATGGGCGTATTAACTGTGGATCAGAGGAGAACTTCGCAGTTAAGTGTGCTCAGGTGGGAGCAATCTAGGGATGGGTGACCTCCCTAAGAAGTTTTCACCCGGGCAACTAAAAGCAAATCCGTGAGCTCCTCGTGGGCAAAGCGGACAATATTGTTGATGCGAGAGGGGCCGGGTGTGACAGAATGGTATCAGAGCCACTCCTGTGTCGTTCAGGGTGTGGGACATACCACACCAAGGATGGTGACTTCTCGGGCTCATCGAGGACGATGAGTCCAAACAGGGGGTGCTTGTGACACCCTACACATATTCCACATCGGCCGTGGATAGGAGAAATTCCTGATTCATAAGGAATGTCTGGCCTCTAACATCAACAATGCGTTTTGGGCGTATTGACTGTGGATAAGAGGAGAACTTCCCAGTTAAGCGTGCTCAGGTGGGAGCAATCTAGGGATGGGTGACCTCCCTGAGAAGTTTTCACCCGGGCAACCAAAAGCAAATCCATGAGCTCCTCGTGGGCAAAGCGGACAATATTGTTGATGCGAGGGGCCGGGTGTGACAGAATGGTATCAGAGCCACTCTTGTGTCGTTCGGGGTGTGGGACATACCTCACCAAGGATGGTGACTTCTCAGGCTCATCGAGGACAATGAGTCCAAACAGGGTGTGCTTGTGACACCCTACACATATCCCACATCGGCCGTGGACAAGAGAGATTCCTGGTTCATAAGGAATGTCTAGCCTCAAAAATCAACAATGCGTTTTGGGCTTATTGGCTGTGGATGAGAGGAGAACTCCACAGCTAAGCGTGCTCAGGTGGGAGCAATCCAGGGATGGGTGACCTCCCTGGGAAGTTTTCACCCGGGCAACCAAAAGCAAATTCGTGAGCTCCTTGTGGGCAAAGCGGACAATATTGTTGATGCGTGGGGTCGGGTGTTACATCAGTGAAGGAGGTTGTTGTTGAAGAGGTGCACCAGGTCATGTAGACAATCTTACCATCTGTGTTGACCGAAGTTATCAAGGTTGTGAGGGAAGGAGAAAAGAAGGAAAGAAGTAGACCTACGGGCGAAAGGAGACAGCCCGAGACTGCAACGGTTCTGTCTGATGACGAAGAAGAAGATGAAGAAGAAGAGCCTACGCCGGAGGCGGCACGAGGCTGTAACTACGGGGCGTTTCAACAATGTAAACCCCCTACTTTAGATGCTAACGGCACTGCTGCTGCTGCTCACCGGTGGGTGAGAGAAATAGAAGTTGTTATGAACATCAACGAGTGCCGAGAGGATCAGAAAGTGCCGAGAGAAATAGAAGTTGTTATGAACACAACTTTATGTTGGTGGGACAATATTGTCCAAGCTGAAGGAAGTCGGGCTATCGGAAGGATGAGGTGGTCTGAGCTAAAAAATTTGGTGATTGAGGAGTTCTGTCCTAACCGGGAAATGGATAAGGTGGAAAGGGAATTCCTACAGCTGGAAGCGGGAACCTTGACACATCAACAATACACCACCAAATTCAATGAAATGACATGACTGGTGCCGAATTAGGTGACGCCTCTTTCGCGAAAGATCAAGAGATACATTCAAAGCTTGTCAGCGGATATCCGTAGGCACATGATTCTTGCCTGACCAAGCACGTTTAGGTCGGTAATTGATTTGGCAGGAAGGTTGTATGACGAACGAGAGGTGGTGGTGGTTGAGGTGAGCAAGAAGGGTGGTGGCGACCGGAATTGGAATGGGAAAAGGTTCGGTCGGGGGGGTGCCCCTACGGGTAACAAGAAGGCACGGGTGGATGATCGTCGTGTGGTCACGCCTGGTACGGGATCGAAGAGGTGTGGCAAATGCGGGAAGGAGCATTCGGGAGAATGCAAATGGGGATCTAACATCTGTTTTAAGTGTGGGAAGCCTGGTTATATGGCTAGAGACTGTGGGGGTATGAGGTGTTCCAACTGTGGGGAAAGTTGTCACATGAGTAGAGATTGTAAGAAGCCGAGGGTACTAGGGTGAAGAAGACTGGAGGTGAAGGACCAAGGGCGAGCGCCAGAGCGTTTACGATGACGCAGGAGGAGGCTAAGACGGACCCTGATGTTTTGTCAGGTACGTTTCTAGTAAACCAAACTTTACCCTCTGTGTTATTCGATTCTGGTGCTAGTAAAAGTTTCATTTCTGCTACTTTATGTGCTAAACTACTTATTAGTAGTAAGATTATAGATGCACCGTTTGATGTAGAAACTGCCATAGGTAAGTCTACCAGGATTTCTGAGGTGATAGAAGGATGTGATATGGAACTAGAAGGTCATAATTTTCCGGTTAGACCTTTCCTGGTGACCTTAGGTGGTTTTGATGTGGTTCTTGGGATGGATTGGCTAGCGGACTACGAGACGAACATTGTGTGTCGCAAGAAGATGACTCGTTTGACTGCGCCTGACGGGAGTTTGGTGACAGTTTATGGTGATCGATTCACAACGATACCGAAAGTGATTTCGATGGCAGTGGCGGGAAAGTATATGAGGCGTGGAAGTAGCGCCTACTTGGCTTATGTGAAGGAAGTGGAAACACCAACACCACAGCTATCCAATGTCCCGGTTGTGTGTGACTTTCTAGATGTGTTTTCCGAAGACTTACCAGGAGTGCCACCTGACCGTGAGATCAAGTTTTAGATTGATTTGATACTAGGTGCCCAACCTGTTGCCAAGGCACCGTATTGGTTGGCTCCGACTGAGAAGAAAGAATTAATGGAGCAATTGCAAGAGCTGCTTGATAAGGGATTTATTAGACCGAGTATCTCTAGTTGGGGTGCTCCAGTCCTATTCGTGAAAAAGAAAGACGGTAATATGAGGATGTGTATAGACTACCGTGAGCTGAATAAGTTGACGATAAAGAACCGATACCCCTTACCGAGAATTGATGCTTTGTTTGATCAGCTGCAAGGTGCCAGTTGGTTCTCAAGGATAGACCTTAGATCGGGCTACCATCAGCTAAAGGTGAAAGAGCAGGATGTCCCTAAAACAACTTTTCGCACGCGCTATGGTCACTACGAGTTCCTTGTTATGTCATTTGGTTTGACCAATGTGCCAGCTGCTTTTATGGACTTGATGAATCGAGTGTGCTGACCAATGTTAGATAAACCAGTGATAGTGTTTATCGATGATATCTTGATTTATTCCAAGAGTGAAGAGGAGCATGCCGGTCACAATCGAGAGGTGATGAATACGTTGAGAAAGGAGAAGTTGTATGCTAAATTCTCCAAGTGCACATTCTGGTTGCATGAGGTCCAATTCTTGGGTCATGTGGTGAATCCTGACGGGATTATGGTGGACCCAGCAAAGGTGGAGGCAGTGATGCAATAGAAGTCTCCAAAGACGCCATCCGAGATTCGTAGTTTCTTAGGTTTGGCGGGCTTCTACAGGAAGTTCATTCAAGACTTCTCTAAGATCGCTTCTCCACTAACCAAGTTGACCCGAAAAGATGTGAAGTTCGTATGGGGTCAAGCTCAATAGAAGGCGTTCTAGGAATTGAAGGCGAGGTTAACTCAAGCTCCTGTTCTGTCATTACCTGATGGAAGTGAAGATCTGGTGATTTATTCTGATGCTTCCTACTTGGGGTTGGGGTGTGTGTTAATGCAGAAGGGAAAAGTGATAGCCTATGCATCCCGACAGTTGAAGGTTCATAAGGTCAACTACCCTACTCATGACTTGGAGCTAGCAACAGTGGTCTTGGCGTTAAAGATTTGGAGGCACTACCTATACGGTACAAAGTGCATCATATTCACTGACCACAAGAGCTTGAAGTACTTCTTTGAGCCAAAAGATTTGAACATGAGACAGAGAAGATGGTTGGAGCTTATAAAGGATTATGATTGCAAGATCCATTACCATCCGGGCAAAGCCAACATGGTGGCGGACACCCTTAGCCAGAAAGAGAGACCCGAACCGATTCGGGTGAAAGCGTACCATTTGTTCATGACCTCTAATGTGATGAAGCAAGTCAAAGAGATTCAAGATGAGGCATTGAAAGAAGATCATCTTAACTCTAAAACGATAAGAGGTCTGGTTGCGGAATTAGGTGAAAACACGCTTGGTGTTAGAACCCGATTTGGACGAATGTGGATTCCTCGTTCTGGGGATCTATGCATAAAGATCATGGATGAAGCTCACAAGACTTGATACTCTATTCATCCCGGTGCTATAAAGATGTACCAAGACATGAAGAAAGATTATTGGTGGTTGGGTATGAAGCGTTATGTGGTGTAGTATGTGAGTAAGTGCCTTACTTGCTTGCAAGTGAAGGCAGAGCATGAGAAGCCATATGGAAAGATCCAACCTTTGGATATACCATAGTGGAAGTGGGAGCACATCACCATGGATTTTATTACGAAGCTACCGCGTACCGCGCGAGGGAACGGTGTTATATGGGTGATACTTGATCGTTTGACAAAGAGTGCTCACTTTCTACCGATTCGCGAGACGTATTCATCCGAGAGGTTGGCGGATCTTTTCATTAAGGAAATTTTAACTTGTCATGGTGTGCCGGTTTCTATTGTGTCTGATTACGACACCCGGTTTACATCTAAATTTTGGAAGAAATTCCACGATGCGATGGGGACGAGGTTGCATATTAGCACGACTTATCATCCTTAGACAGATGGTCAGTCAGAAAGGACCATTCAGACGCTGGAGGATATGCTTCGTGCATGTGTTATCGATTTTGGAGGAAGTGGGGATGACCACTTACCGTTAGCTGAGTTCTCATGTAACAACAGTTATCATGACAGCATTGGTATGCCCCCTTATGAGATGCTATACGGTAGGAGATGCAGGACACCCATCTGTTGGGGGTGATATTGGTAAAAAAGAGTTAGGAAGCGTCGAGGTGATCGAGGCTATGACTGAGAAGCTTGAAAAGATCAAGGCCTTCATGAAGGTAGCCAAGGATAGACATAAGTCGTATGCTGATAAACGATGTAGATAGATTGAGTTCCAGGTGGGTGACAGAGTTATGTTGAAAGTCTCACCTTGGAAGGGTATCATTCGGTTGAGAAAGCGGGGCAAGTTGAGCCCAAGATACATAGAGCCTTTCCGAATCATTGCTAAAGTAGGTGAGGTGGCCTATAGATTAGAGTTACCAGATGAGTTAAGTGGAATTCACCCGACATTCCATGTATCTCAGCTGAGAAAATGTCTAGCAGATGAAAATGTGATTGTTCCACTAGAGGATATCGAAGTAGATGAACGGCTCAATTATGTGGAGCAAGCAGTGGCAATCATTGATCGAAAAGAGAAGAGACTGGGGAATAAAGTGGTTCCTCTTGTGCGTGTACAATAGAAGCACAGGAAGGAATCTGAGTCTACGTGGGAGACTGGAGAAGAGATGAGGCAGAATTACCCACAATTCTTTGAGGAATAACAGGTTTCGGGGACGAAACCTATATAAGGGGGTGGACTTGTAACACCCGGTTATTTTTTTTAAGTCAAAGAAAATTGAAAATTTTGATCTCTTTATCGTTCGGATGATTTAAAATTTACCTTCGGAAGAAATTTTTGAAATATCTTCTGAAGCTTAAAATCCACTTAAGGACTTGTATGTTTTATAAGAACAAATTTTCTTTCGAAAGCAAATTTCTCTTCAAAAGTTTTTATTCTTCATAGAATAATTACTCTGAGTTCTAAATCTCTTCCAAAGTAAAATTCTCAAAAAATTTTGAAATATCTTCTGAAGTTAATTTACCTTCAGAAGCTTTTCTTCAAGAACTTCCGAAACAAAATAACATTCGGAAGATTTCTCGACTTCCAAGAAAACTACTTTTTTAGAGGTGGGATCGACTTCCGGATTTCAAAGATTATCCTCTTTCATTAAATTTGTCTCAGATCCTTTTCACATATAAACCCAAAGGTTCCCCCTTTTTCACTATCTTCTTCATCTGCATTTCTTCTCTAACCTAAATTCTCCCAAACCACCTTTGTTCTTCATCTTCCTTCATCCTTAAGCTTCTCAAAGTGGCTAATCTAAACCTCAGAAACAACCCTGATTTTTTCATGCAACTTCATAGGCAACACAATCAGGTTGCTCTGTTGAACTCTGAGAAAGATGATAGTTTCTCAGAGGTTTGCCATTTTCTAGGCTCTATCAAACTACTTCACCTCCTTTACCATTAATCCTACCCTTTATTAGGATCATTTGCTTGAATTTTGGAAGACCTGCCGAGAATTCATTATGGATGGGGAGAAGGCACTATCTGCCACAATGCAGGGGAGGACAATCTTCATCACTCCAACCATCATCAACAATCATCTTTAGGTGGACGATGAATAAGGTGAGTTATTCTTTCCAAAAGAAGCTGTAAATCATTTCTTTGAGCAGATGAGCTATGAGGGAGATTTCTCTGTAAAGACCTTCAGGAAAGGGAAGGTCTCATCCTAGTGGAAATACCTGCTTCATGTGGTTATTTATAGCTTTTCCAACAATCATGAAGGGTGGGACTAGATTCCTGAAGATCTCTCCTTCATAGTGCATGGAATGGTTCAGGGGATCAAGTTCAGGTACTCTCAGTTTGTTTATACAAACTTACTTGCTAACTTGTACTCCTTAGAGTATTACATGTTTCCTAGATATGTTCAATACATCCTCAACTGTGAACTGGGCTCACAGTTGAGGGAAACAGGTAATATCCTTAAATTGAGACAGAAGAACCCCGACATCATTAAAATCTTGAAGAAGCCAACTGTTGGTTTCTCAGGGATAGAAACAACCCATGTCCCCAAAATATTAGAGCTTATTGCTCAAGGTGACAACCTAGCAACACAAGCTAGTGTTGAATCCACACCTTCTACCTCCCAACCACCAAAAAGATCTCAAATCACCCATACTTACAAAATAAAATCCAAACAAACCCCTGCACAAGCTACTAAGTTTGTGCAGGCCCCATATCACTACCCACACAAGAAAAAGTGGTAACTAGAGCTCCTACTTCTGAGTCTCAAACCACTCCCATTACTTCAAAGATCAGTGTTGAGGTTCCTCATGCTCAACCTGATGAGCTCACAAGCCCAAGTGCCTTAAGCCTTCACTCTGAGTCTCAACACTCAGGTGAACAAACTTCAGGGGAAAGTTACCACCCCAAACCTTTAGACTTAAATCACCCAATCCCAAACCTTGACTTCTATATTGATAAAGATTTAGGTTTTAGTGAGTACCATGAGTCTCTCTACTCTTCCCCTACTTAAAAAGAGATGAGTGCTCCTGAGTCACCTATGTCTAGCCTACATTAGTCACCTATCACTAAGGTGGATACTTCTGAACCTGTTCAGGATATCCATATAGAATAGGCTCTCACTTCAGCAAGTGATTACATCACTAAGACCTCAACCATGGCAACTCAGCTTATTGAAACTTCAACTGAAGTTGTCATTGAGCAGAGGAAAACCACCAGCCAAGAATTTCATGTTGGTGGTAAGAAAGAAGACTTTGATCCAATTCTCTCATGCCCCCATGATTCTTCTGATGGAGAGGAGGAGAATCTGAGGCTAAAGGTGCAAAAAGTATCAAAAACATGCACCTACTTTGTCTCCAAGGTTAGTCATCTTGAATCTCATGTGACTACCTTGCAAAACAGGGTCAATGATCAGCAACTTGAGATATCTTATCTTAAGAAAAAACTAGCTGGGAGACCTTTAAGAAGAGCTCAACCAGGAACACAAGAACTTGTGAATATGGTTGATTTAACCTTTATCTCACCTATGAAAGTGGGTGATGCTACCAAAAATAGGGAGGAAGTCATCATAGACACAGAACCTGGGAGTTCTTCACAGAGCTTGGACAGTGAGGACTCACCATCTTCACTTGCAATTGTCCATACTTAGCAACTTCCTTAACTTCATATTGATATGGACTCAAAAGACTCCTAAATTCAGAGTCTTTTTTAGAAAGATCTACCAAGGGCAATATCATCTCCACCTCAAAGAACTTCTAACAACATCATAGGGTGGATGTATGATGCAAATAAAAGAGCCCTTATTTCAAAGAGTTCAAGGGCAGCAAGAAGTCTTCAATTTTCAGACCTTGAACTACTATGAAGGTCTTGACCTAATCAACATGCCACTTGTCAATCCAAGCCAATCTTGACAAGCTGACAGGTTGGCACAAAGGATTCAAGACAAAATTACTGAAGAGTTTAGTCTTAGAAGGAAACAAAGGCAATTAGGTAATACTATTGGTCAACTGGATGTTAAGGCAGACCTTAAGATTAGTTTTGAAGGGGAAACCAGTGGTAGAGCCTGAAAGCCCTGTCACACCTAAAACTACTTTAGCAATTCATTCCCTCAGTGAAGCACCTGCTGGTGAAGGTGTATCACAACCTCACTCTGGCCAGAGCTTGGAGGCTAAACCAAGCAATAAAAGCCAAAGCTCTCTCCACCCTGAGTCACAAAGGTTTGTGAGTGACAATGGAAAAAGGAAAATGACTTCTGAGGAGATTGAGAAGGAGGAGGAGAGAGAGAGAGAGGAAGAGGAAGCTACAGGGAGAAAGTTTCTCTGGGTCTACAGGATTCATGGAAGCTACAATCAAGGCTACCCACAGACCAAACACTCAGATGATGAGTTGAGGGCAGTCAGGATTACTAACCTGCAAACCAAAAACTATGACATTGATGAGATTATATATCTCCCCTTAAAAGAGCTCTATGAACTGGCTAACATGGAATTGTCAAGAGAGAGGAAGGAAACAAAGGATGCAAAGTTACTTCTCCAAATCAAAGGGGAGAGGAGACAAAATAGATTATACAAGCATGTTCCCACTATTTTCCCAGTTTAAGAAATTCCTGCACAAGAGGCTATGGCTCCATAAGAACCTCAAGTAGATAAAGAGATTGATAGGATCAATGTGATCAACTACTTGAGTGCCACAGGCCTATACCAAGCATATGCACTTCTTCCCTTGTCCTTTGAGTACATAGAGTTTGAGTATCTCAAACAGCTTGAGCTTGAAGTACTCAAAGAACATGAGGCAACAAAGAGAAAATTAAGGGAAGATGCTGCAAGGTCAAGGGCCATCATTCAGAAGAGCATGAAGAAGTCTGTTGACTGACAGAGAATGATTAGTTTCTTGAAGCTGTATGGATTCTCTGGAAAGAAACTTGGCCATATGTATCTATCTACTATGGATGAGCATATTAGGGTGATCAAGCGGAAGATTAAAAGTGGAGAACTTATTGACTTACACTCCCCACTAAGTTAGGTCCCTCAAGAAGTGGAGGTTAAGGTTGAACCTTTTGAGACAACACAACTTGGATCTCCTGTTGAGCCTCAACAAGCTTCATCTTCTGATTCACAGTCGGATCAAACTCCCTCTCCTTCTAAACCTATGAGGGAGGAACACCCAACTGAGCAAGACAAGGCTAATCAACAATATGTTGCAGACCAGTCTTCTCAGTTAAAGTCTTCAAAGAGGAGGAAGAGGATGGATTCTAGACCAAAGTAAAAGAAGAAGAAGAAGTCTAAACCATCCACCTCCATACCTCAGGGTGAGTCAGATCAACTTGAGGAAGTGCATGAAGAGGCAGCATAATCAACTCCAATCCAAGTGGCTCCTCTTGCTTTTGAGAGACCCATCTTATCCTGGACCTTCACAACTAATTAAGAAAAATGTCATGTGATTAGAGATCAAGGTTGTGAGAATGTCTACACATGGCAAGACTTATTTAATCTACCTCTGCATGATCTCTTTGACATGAGAAGATACTATGAAAGTCTAAGTGATCCTGAACATCTAATGAACAAAGGTCTGGTCATCATCATGATGAGGACTGTCAACTGATGAAAAGCTTCAAATGTTTTGATAGCATCAGCCTAGGGAGAGTTTGTAAGGATTCCAACAAGTCTAATGCAATCAAAGCATCCAAAGTCTCTCTGCATGCATGCACTAAGTTACTAAAGTAGAAATACTTCAGAAGTTTTACACCTCACACCAGAAATACTCTAAATGTAAAATCTTCCAAAGCCAAGACCAATATCTTCTGAATTCAAATATGAAGTCTTCTGAAGCTTCGGAGACAAAGTCTTCCAAAGCCAATTTATGAAACAATATTTCTTTCGAAGACTTTTATGTACATGCTATTATCTAATGTATTTTTCTATAAAGTTGGACCACCTTTCTGTTGCAACTCTGTTTGACTCACCAACTTTCACAAGTTGGTGAAAGGTCCATAGTTTTGGAAAACTGCATATTGAGGTCATAAGTCTGAGCTTTCTACTTTATGTACTTTATTCTTTTTGTAATATATTAGGATGTGAGCTATTGAATGTTATAGTCACAAGTCAAAAGGCAATCTGCCTTTTGACTCTACATTTGATTTTGTTGTCTAGTCTTATGTATCCAGCTGGCCTTCAAAGTATGGCCGGCTGTAGGATGTAGTATATGTATCTCAAGTACTTGTAACTTTTCATTATGCTTTGTAACACTTTGTAATAGAACTTGATAAGCAATATACTGCATTCTTGAAAAACCAAAATACTTGTGTAGTTATTTTTTTTGTCTCTCTTTTACATGTGTTTTTAGTATCTCTTATAGTAGTTAAACGGTTCCCTATTTGATCTATTAAGTGTTCTAAAGAACTCTCCTCAGTTATGTTGTTGTATTGTAAAAGGCATCACCCCTTCCAACGATCCTGCAGGTAGTATGGTCTAACACATATTTGACATTCCATCTTTGTATAGATCTCTATGTCTCCAATTCATCATTCTTAAAACATAACCTTCAACATGCTAAATAAAAATACATTTATTAATACATGTAAAAAACATTATATTAATAATGTGTAGAAAAAATTACCACTACGCTGAAATAACCGTTACGTCTGTAACCTAATAAAATACCCCAAAAATTCTTGTCAAGTTTTGTAGGCACTAAAATATAGCGGAGTATTAAAAAGAGGCATCCCCCTTATTATAAATTTCAATGATATCTTTTGACCATTTTTTAGATTCATCATCTGGAATGGCCCATCTACATTCAGTAGATCGATTGGTTTGTACACCGGGGTTTTGAACATCCGAAGTTGAAGATTCAGATTGGTTCTTTGGACGACTCCATTTACTCACTATCCAACTTGACAATTTAGGAGCGGGTTGAGAAGAGTATTGATGATGTTCATCCATAGATGTATGAAATGAGAAATGAAGATAAGTTTAATGGTGAATGTGGTGTAAATGAGATATCTATTTATACATGGAGACATAAAGAAAATGTTTATTAAAGTATTAAAATATAATAAAATCGTCTTTTAAAAATATTATATTTTTTTCTTAGAAATAACATAAGATTCTTTGAACCTACTATATAACGTAGTATTGTAAGTTTTATATTTTCATCACTTAAAATGTCATCTAACATAAGAAACCGGGGAAATCGAATAAGGGAAAGACAAAGAACAAGTCAAGTTCTAATCCAGAAGTTTATATTGATTTCAATTCAACTCATGTAGAGAATCATCATTTTGATAATTCTAACTGGTCTCCGAATGTTATCTGATTTTCTTACAACGGAGATGGATCTTTCAGTAGGGTATCTTGTATGGGTCTTACGATACTTGATAGAGAATTTTGGGGTAGCCAAATAGGTTATTGTGGCAATGGTTTTATACATAGTATTGTAAGTTTTGAATATAAATTTTCACATTATGTTATTTAAGTTCATATAATAATAATACTTATTTTTTACAGCATGTTCGTGCTTGGACAAATAGACTTTTAGCTTGGCGGATTACTAATATTCAAAGAACCGGTGAGATACCAGGCCCGAATCGTTGGATCATTCTTCTGTATGAGTTTGTCAAACTAATATTTTAAGGATCGCCTGATGCAAACGAATATGACAATGACATGAATGAGTCATATCCTCCATTGTGGGAGGTTGATATGGTAAAATTATATTTATTTTTACATGATTTAAACAAAATTAATTTAATTTAAAAATAAAAATTAACTTTACAATATTCTGGCAGGTATATATACCAATACAAGATAACAATGAAAACTAGTATCTTTTTCATATTGCTTTGGACACACTACAACTAAAAATATTTTTTTCATATGAATGTCATCAAAATACTTGTTTTAATTTATCGTGCATTCATTGTGACATAAATCGAATTGATGTTGAATTTGAGTCCTATTTTATATGGTTTCAACAACGTATATCGTATTTTGATTTATCGGGACAAGAAGAAGTTTTTGAATTAGAAATATATGAAGAAACTGTTTGGCCTTATAATGGTGGTCACATTGGTCGAGATTCTGGAGTAGTTATTTGTTTGTTATTACGTAGGTTGGTTCAAAACAGGTCATTAATGTGGGAAGAAGTAAATTTGCAAGATGTATGTCTTAGATATAGACGTTTTATGGCTGATGAGTTATACACAATGCGTACAATGTAATGTCGTATTTTATAAAATATTTTATTATTTTATCAAAATGTCATACAACAATTATTATTTCATATATAGGAATAGATAATTATAACATAAATACAATACAAATTTAATTATACAACATGTTTACAATATCTTCTTGATATGATTATGTTTTGCACGAACACTTGAGATTTCATCACTTGCAATAATATTGATCCCAGTAACCCATGTAACAAAACTTGTTTTCGCGTTATGGAAAACATTGGTTAATTATAATAATTAAACTACGAGATATGAAAAACATTAGTTAATTATAATAATTAAACTACGAGATATGGAAAATATAAGTTATTTTTAATTAGTATAACTACGCGACATTACTATTTTGGTAATGCCGCTTGTTTAAGGAAGATAGTATATAACGATACATTAAAATGAATATGTGTTGGTTTTTTGATTTTTGTGATGTATGTAAAAAACATTTTATAGTTTAACAACATAAGAAGGTTTAGGAAAAGGAATTTCCCATGAAGAAAACATTTAATTCTTCAGAGAGAAAGTGTTGGTGTGTATGTGAAAAATATGGTGATGAAAATGTGTTGGTTTGATGGTGTTGATGTGTTATTTATAGCAGAAAAAGTAGACCAATATTTTTTTAAATTTTTTTCATTAATGCTAATTATATACAATTTATATACAATACAAAATATATACAATTTATTTATCCTTATATCTATTAGTTAAATTTTGATACAATAAAGTTGCTAATTTCTCTCGGAAGTTTTGAGCAGTCACGCGTACATCTTTAACCAGACATAATTCATCTTCGGTAATTAAACGTTGTAGCATAATACACACCCAAACACCGTAGTCTCCTAATTCATGGGCTTTGTTATGGCACGTTAGGTGGTGTAATTCGTTCAAAAGTTATGGGTATAGAGATTGTTATGCTTCGATCTTCAAAATAACCATGATAATGTAATCATCCCAGTAGCACGCAATCTAATTGTTTTAAAATAGAATCAATTTTAGTTTTATAAGAGGCCGCCATACTGTGAAAAATCAAAGTTAATGTTATATATATGATATTTAAATAAATAAATATTAAACTAATAATTGAAATATAGTGTTACCTGTTATATACCGTAACACTCCATCTTAACAAATCTATTTTTAACAATACTGAATGCTCTAATGCAACATTTATTGGAATGTATAGCTGTAACAAATAATAAGTTAAATTTTTTTAAAAAAATATGAAAAAGCAATAAAATTATAATTACCTCATCAACATCACGAATAAGTGGATACAATGGTTCAGAACCATTTGCCTAAGAAGATAACTTTTTCGTTTTGAATAAGTATAATGTAAACTATGGAGGATAAGCACATCATTGGGCATTTATTGGTCTCGTAAGTAGTTCACCCAAGCCTATAAATGCTGAAAAAAATATATTATTTCACTTAATTAAATTTAACTAACTAAATATATTTTTAAATGAATGCTTACATTTGATTAAAGCCAACCGTTTGTATCTCCTATTTGAAGTAAATCACTCAAAATGATGAGATGTGATCACTATCCCCAGTAAAAGAAGTAGTGAAATGATCACCACCGGTGAATAACTCTAAAACATTATGTTGATCGGTATTTTGTTTTTTTTTCTTTTTTAAATACAAAAAACGGTGAACTAACGTTTGCCGATGGTTTAAATTTACGTTTCTGTTTTCTTAATGCAATCGGAAATGTCTATTAGTAAACATAAAAAATAGTAAATAATAAGAACAAGTAATAAATTAAGTAATATTGAAAAAAATTATGAAAAAAAATTAATAATACCTTTTCTTTAGTACGGGCCCTAGAAACAAGAGATAATACGATCTAAATCAAAAAATTAATTACGTGTGTTATTTAATATAATAATAAAAATTATCACATATTAATATAAACATGATAATACCTTCTCCATACTAGGCCGAGTAGAAAAAAAATCCAAACATTTGAGGTGGAGAATTTACAAATTGACTGATATTAAACTAAAACACAAAAAATATTATATATATA
>BJCM01089177.1:0-15640 GCA_018326385.1 Flaveria bidentis | reverse complement strand
TTAAAAGCATATAATATTTATAACCGGCTTTACTAGTAATAGGCGAAGTCCACAAGTCACAATGTATTAAATCAAAAGGCAGTAGGGTAGTAGAAGTAGATAAAGAAAATGGCAATCGTTTGTGTTTAGCTAGCTGACAAGAATAGCAAAGACTAGAATGTCTCATTTTATTACAAGAAATAAATTTACTAGAAACAAGGAAATTAAGGACATGAGCGCCTGGGTGACCCAAACGATCATGCCAAACATGTGGAACAGACACTGCAAAGTGAGCAGATGCCGAGGCTGGAGCAGGAGCGGTGACAAGGTAGAGGTGGCCGTCACTGTTGTGGCGGGTCAAAATCTTCCCACTCTTGAAGTCCTTCACAGAAAAACCATAAGGATCAAATTCAACAGAGACACAATTATCAATGGTAAATTTTTTGACAGAAATAAGGTTTTTAATGATGTTGGGTGTGTAAAGGACATTGTTAAAGTTAAGGATGGTATGGGACCGCACTGAGGTGATCGGTTGCTCCTGTATCCATGAACCATTGAGCTTCATTAGCATCGGATGTCATAGCGTTTAGAGCTTCGCCCAAATCAGAAGGTTCGAGTGGGCTATAGTCAGCAACATGGGCCTGTTATAGCTGTCGATTGTGGCCAGACTGCCTGGATGGGGCTGGTTTGTTGGAGGGCGGCCATGGGCCTGGTTGCCATGGAGCAGCCCACCCTTGAGTAGGATATGGGCAAGGTGGAGGCGAGGCCCACCAAGGTGCCCAATAGGGCTGCTGGTATGGGTTATATGAAGCAGCCCAAGGCGGTTTGGAGGCAGCAGACGCGGCCCATGGCGGCTGTTGTGATGATGCCCGATTGTTAGGCTGTGTTTATGTAGGCTGGGGCCGGTTAGTGCCACGGTTTGGGCCAGACCTGTGTTGTTGGGAGACTCCCCGACTGGGGCCATTGCGGGGGTTAATAGACCGCCGGGTGGTAGGTGAACTCACAGGGTCGGAGGTTGTGGCTGCCAAAGCGGTAGCCTTGAGGCCATCCCTTGCTCTCTAACAATCAAGTTCAAGGTGCAGCATGTTGCAGGCTGTTTCCCAGGAGGGGAGAGTTTGATTGAGGTGAGAAGCAACATTGTCGAATTCCGGTGGCAAGCCACAGACAAGCTGAAGAACAAGTCGATTCTCACTAACCGGACTTTCCATGTCTGGCAACTGATCTGCAAGGATCTTAAGTTTTTGGCAGTATTCTTCATAGGAAGGCATCTCTTTCAATGTCAGATTGGTGAAGTCATGTTCCAATGCGGCCGCTCTGGAGCCTTTGTTGTTTAAGAAAAGATTCTTGACCCGTTTCCACGCTTCGTATGCGGTTGACTCTTGCTCAAGCACACGTACAAGCAGGTCGTCGGATAACGTACCGTAGATCCACTGAAGGACAATCACGTCGATCTCGGACCAGGAGGCATACGCGGGGTCTGTTGCAGCAGGTGGTTCAGTCCCATCGATGTGGTCCAGGACTTTATAGCCACGAGCATGCAAGAGAAACAATTTCACCCACGATGAGTAAGAAAGCTTGGTTCCATCAAGGATACGAACTTTCTTTTGGATGTCGGTCACTGTGTAGACAGGATGAAGAGGCTGAACCGCTGTCGGTTTGGGGGAAGCATGTTCAAGCATGTCACCCATGTCAGTAAGAGGGTTATGTAACGACTAACCAGATCATGATCGAAGGTGCTCAGGTTGCGGCGGCGGCGGCAGGAGCCTTGGCTGTCTGCGGTTGCGGCTGAGTTAGGATATAGAGCAAGATTGTTCCGATACCATGTAAATCTGAGAATACTTGATGAATTCCATTGATATCAATCATGTCTATATATACAACCAGGATCCTAACAAACTATTTTATTATAAAGGAAACACTATCAAACAATATAATTCAAATATATACAAGATATACAACCGATATATACTAAACATGTATATCGGTTAACAGGTTTAACTTGTATGGCGAAACTTCCTCTTAGATTCTTAACATGTGTGGGACCAACACCATAAAAAACAGGTAGAACAAAATGATTACACTTTCTCCTTTGATCCATGATGAACGCAAGCTCATCGAGGCACCAAGTGGAAGTTGCATGATTCTTCGATAATACGACTATCGAACCCCTAGATATATACTTCAATTGCTCTCTCGATCTCAGGTATCAATTCTTCACCTCTGTTGATTTCATCGATCATCATCTCTTAAAGGATAGATATGATTCCTTTTTGCTGTAATCTATCGTAGATATGATCTGTAAAGGAATGTCGAGTATCTTCGCCTCTAAAGCTTAAAAACACATCGTAGCTGTAAGCTTTAGCACTTGAAGAAGCCATAATAATTAACACTAGAGGAACTTGATGCTGTAGAAATTAGATCAAAAATAATTGAAGATGGAAGTTGAAGAATGTAATATGAAAAATGAACAATTGAATAGTCTTGGTCTTAAATTCAAAGTGACAGAAAAAGTTTTCAATAATATACCGTTATACCCGACAAAAACTATCACAGTCCACTCAATATTTTCCCATTATTTTCTTAAAAAATAAAACCTAAATTTTATATGCTTTTAGATTTTGTGTTTGTTTTGTGATCGATTTAGGACCATTTCAACCATTCTTTTGTTTTTTAGTTTTATTTTAATAAAGGTAATGATTTCATACTTTCAGTTATTTATGTCTATATCTATTTGTATCATAAACAAAGATATATAATAAATAAAAGTTTTGATGAGACATGTGTCATATTATGATGGGTCTTTACATTTTGTTTTTTTGTCTCTCTCTACTATTATATTACCAGACACTTGTCATTATCTGATAATTTATTATCTTTATCTTTTAGTTTTTCTTTCTCATGTTAAATAATAACTTTTAGATACTTATAGCTTTTAAATTCAAATTTTTGTTTATTATCAATTAAATTGTTCCATCATCTTATAATCTTTAAATTATTATTACTTAATGCTATTTATTGTTTATTTTACACGTATAATACATGAGTTTTTTTAATTTAATAACAATAATAAAAGTTTTGAAAAAAACAATTATAGGAGACGGGTCTGATAAAAGGATTTTCGTGCTAAGCGAAGGAAGGAATAGTAGACAGACACGTGTATCTTTTTAATTTTTGCAGAAAGGATGGAAGTCACAAAATGGTAGTTTTAATAAAACTCGTGTATAACACAAGTTAAATAAATAAACTATTAAATTGAATACATATTTTTTAGTTATAAAATGATATTCTATGATAAAATAGAATTGAAATTATATATGAGTAAGAACTCAGCTCGGTTTGTTTTGCCTCGGTTTAAATTTCATAAACATAATTAAAAAGTAAAATGCAAAATAAATTTAAAATACTACATAACTCATTACCAGTTTATATCAAGTTTCAAAACATATGAATTAATTTTAAAAAAAACTAAGTTGAATTTCAATAATATACAAATAACTTTATCATTATCTAAATCAAATGAATAAAACTCGTAATATCACATACAACCATTAATATGCTTTTAATTAATAAATTAAAAGTATGTTAGAATAATTTATTCTTAATATATAAAAATATAAAATCATCATGAAACGACCCAAAACAAACATTATAGTTTAATATTTTGCCAAAAAAATTTGTTAAAACATATATTATATTCTAAACAAATAAGTTAATACAATAATATATGTTATTTACATATAAAATACATATATTACAAGTAAAATAATCTGAGTCATACCGAGCCGAGCTAACAAGCGAGCTAAACCGAGCGGCTCGGCTCGTTACGAACCGAGCCGAGTTCTGCTCGTTTTCATACCGAGTCGACTCGGCTCGGGTCAGTTTAAAACCGAACCATTTCGAGCAAGCTTTATCCGAGTTTTTTCCGAACGAGCTTTGAGCGAGCTACGAACCGCGAGCTATTTGAACGGCCCTATGGCTCGTATATCTACATTTTTGTGTAGATTTTATTTTAGCATCCATCCAATGAAAAACGTAAATAGCACGCGTGCTTAATTTGCTAGTTATTATATACCTATAATTTTGGTATGTCGGTTTGTAAAAGGCATTTAGACTGTTTCTTAGTTTTGCCATTAAAGTAGCTCAAATTACAGAGTGGTCCTCAAAGTATTTGTACATGACGTGTCTATTAATACGTTTATAGGATATAGGTGTGTTTTGTTTTTTAATAAATCTTTCTAAAAGATTCTATCATTTTTAAAAATACCATTAAATTAAGAACACTCATTTCACTCAATGCATAAACTACAACCATTTTGAAAGGTAAAATAGTATTTTTAGCATTATTTACAAATTACACCTTACAATTAGTTACATAATAACATTATAATTACTATAAATTACATAAAATTTTACATTATCTACCCATAAACAAAAAAAACTTAATTTGTTTTAAGATTTCTATTATATCAATCTATCATGTTTAAAAACTTTTTAATACTACAACCGTAATGTGTATTTTTAAACGTTTTGATGTAATTTTTTTGCTGAACCGATATGTATATTATATGGTACAATAAGTTAATGCATAAGTATAAAAGTTATCATGCAAAATCCAAATATTTAATGTTTTAAATTTTAGCTTAGAAAAAATATAAAAAACTTTTGTAAAATTGTTATAAAATTATCAAAAATTAGAAATTCGTGTTGGATATAAAATGTTCCCGTCGTATTGCGTGGACACCCTTCTAGTTGTTTAAGTATGTATACCACTATATCAAGATTTTTTTCCTTCCTTTCAGTTTAAATGTGTAAAATCAGTTTATATTTTTATATATGTTTATATAATTATATTATATGTAAAGTGGAAGATGCCGTAAGGAAAATCAAATTGAACAACGATACAATGTGTGATGTTTAACATAATTTCTTTTATTTTTTACCCTCGTTTTAATGCAGTGTATCCATTTTTTTCCCTTTTTTTCGTATTCTAAAGTTTTGTTAAATTTAAATCTATATTTATATGCTCATTTCATGCTATGAGTGTGATCCCCTGGATATATATACGTGACATAGATTTTATTTGTCATTCATTTGGCGCAAAACGTGGATCCCACGACGAAGCGTGGGCTTATTTTGCTAGTTAACTTTAGAGTTAATTACGTAAATGATCCATGTGGTTTATACAAAATAACATGTTTTGGTACTAAAGGTTTTAAGTAACAAAATGAGATAAGATATTAACACTAACATACGTTAATTTTTCCGCTAAATCTAAGGGTAGTTTTGTCTTTTCACTTTACATGGACTGCTAATGTAACTTAAAAGGACTTTCAATGTAATTTCATATATATGAAGGACTGTTTGTGCAAGCATATATTTATATAATACACCTTAGGTTACTAGCATTTCACCACCGGCATCGCCGACTCCCACCACCCCCGACCCCTGCCACTGTCGTCCCCACCACCGCAGTTCCCACCTGCGCTAGCCCTTATCATCTTCGGTTTTTTAAATGAAATATCACCACCACCATCATCATCGACATCATCATCATCAGCCTCTTATCATCACCGCTTAATTAGGGTGTTCAATGGTTCGGCGGTGGTTTAAATCTCGATTAGGATTCAGATTTCTTGTAAACATTATCGATTTGTTGTGAACAACAAAGGGACAAGCAAAATTCTCGTGACCAATGCTTAGTTAGGCTTCAGATCTCCACTAGGTGTCCGGTGAAGACCGAAGGCATGATGGTTGGCGATGGAAGGTGGAGTAGTTGGTAAGATGGTGGTTAGATAGTGACAATAGGAACATGGTGGCTAGATAGTGATGATGGTGGTGATAGGGGTATTCAAAAATATCCGAATTTGAAACTGAAATTTACGAAAATCTGAAATTCGGATATCCGAAATTTCGGATTCGAATTCAGATAGTGATTTTGAGAATTTTCAGATATTTCGGATATCAAAAATATCCAAAATATTTTTATAAAAAATTAAAAATATTAAATATTAATTAAATATTTCAGATATTTTTATATATTTAAGATGTTTTATTAAATACTTTGGATATATGAAATAAATTTTAATAAAAAATATTATTTTTTATAAAATTTATTAAGTAATACAACCTTTTTTTGAAATTCGGATATCCGAATCCGAATCCGAAATTTTAGATATCCGAAATTTTGGATATCCGAAATTTCGGATAGTGAAATTCACTATCCGAAATTTTTGAATATCCGAAATTCGAATTTCCAAATTTCGGATATCCGAAAATGAACACCCCTAGGTGGTGATGGTGGTCGACGGGGAAATAGGGAGGGTAGTTTGATTTTTTTAAGTTGTAGTTAATTACACAATGGTCCTTGAATCTACAAAAGGTATCTTAATCATTTTGTTTAAATCTAACTGAAAAATTAACTACCGTTAGTCTTAAGACCCAATATCATTACAAATTTAAAAACATAACACCCTAATCTATTACTCAAAACTGTTAATACACAAACCTATTTATTTTAAATAAATCTCAAGAACTATTTATATAATTAACTCTTAACTTTATTTAGATATTTAGATATTACAATCACTTATGTTTTTACGTTATCTGTATACATTGAATATTATAAATTCATATAATTGTCACTTGTCTAGCTTTGTAGTACGTGATTTAAATCTTATTTTGATGAAGGGTTTAGTAATGTTATAGTGTGATTTTAAATACTATCTATATTAATAAAACAAAATGTCTAGAATTCATATAGTATTTTTTTTACATCCACCTAAGCTAATTAGAATTTGAACACATGTTGTCACTAGTATGAAAATTAACTGTTTAGTGATACATTAAATGCTAATGATTATTTATATACTTTTTAAATTATAAACATATTTTTAATAAGTTAAAAACATTCATCTTTTAATTAAAAATATATCTTTTTTAAAAACATAATTTTATAAAATATGAAGTTTTTAATACGAAAAACTTTTAAAAAATTGAAACTGTTTAAAAAATTTATTAAAAATTAGTGTTTTAAAAAATTTAAAACAAACATTTTTTAAAAACAAAAGTTTGAAGAATGTTGTTATTGTTTTATTACCTAAAATAGTTAATTATATGTAATTTCAATCATATTTTATCGCATAATATTTTATTGTTTTTAAATATTAATAAATAATTATTAATTTACTATTTATCTAACCCGTAACTATACTAATAGATCAAGATCTACAACATTTTTTAGGATGTCAACATATGATCTATCTAGAATTTGATCACATATCATCACTAAAATAAAAGTTACAAATTAATATATTATAATACTTTTCTTAATAAATGTTTATTTACTATTATATTAATCAAATTAACTTTTCCCTAAAGATATATAGTATGTTTTATTAATTTTTTTAATGAGAGTTAATTATTTTTAAGTTAAATTTAATTTCTAGCTAATCATTGTTAATTAAAATACTTTAAACGTCATATTTTTAAGCAAATATTTCAAAATATCAAGAATCCCGAAGTCAAATTTAATTACAATGAGCGATTACTCACATTAAAACAACATATCTGCTTCAATGTACAGTACGGTTTTATCTTCTCAAGTCCAGGTATGTTTTACCATCTCACAATTTCATGTTTACAAGTTCATGTTCTTACATACGATATTCACAATTTTAACATGTTTAACACGCGGGTATCTTAACTTATTGATATAATAGTTTGTATAGACCGTATTCCCCTTGTTGCTAATTAATGAGCCATGTGATGGTATGGTATTCCCTTAAATTATTTTTGAACGGTTACTAGGATCACTAATGGGCAAGGATCACTAATGGGCAACTAATTACCCCAATCATCTTCATTACTCGAGTACGGAATCTAATACCACGCTCATAAGAAAATTTATCATAGATTAGAAAATCCTGTAGCCCAACTTAAAACTCCTTTTATTTTAATAAAGCCCTATTTGGGTTAAGGATCATGATCTATATTCTTAATTGATCATGCATTTTAATTTTACAAGTCATACCCGAAAACTATAGTTTTAACATGTAATGTAAGTGGTGTGGTTTTTTTTTATTGTTAGGTCGAAATAATTTGGTATGTTCAAAAAGATATAATATAGGCATTTGATACTCTTAAAAGTTACTAAGCAGGTTAGAAAAACATGAAAATAGGAACGAATCCTTTTTGCACTTATTTAGGTTCGTTAACTATGGTTTCAAAACACATATTGTAAATTTGTAACTATAGTTCTAAGAAACAACAAACCACAACTATGGTTTCAGGAAACAAATTTAGTTTGACGGTTTAACAATTCAGTTTTGATGGTTAAGTTAGATTTTTATTTTTTATTTTTTCCCTTTGAATCATTGGTTTGCATTACAATGATAAAATTGTCTATAAGTATAACAAAATAAATAAATAAAAAAGATCAAAAGGCTATTAATTGGAATGGTCGGTTCCAAATTCGAAACCATGTTTAACTGTCAAACCGTCAAAATCAAATTATGAACAGAACCGTGTGAATCTCAAACCTGTCGAGCCAGCTGACTTGCTTGGTTGAAACAGTTCAGTTAGTTTCAACTCCATATAGACACACCAATATTTATCTACTTTTTTTCTGAATTTAAAAATGTCACAAGTTTAATTTTCTTGCAGAAAAGGCAAGACAGAAGCAAAATACAGAAGGAGAACAATCAAGTCATATCATCTTCAGGTACAACATAAACTTCTTTCTTTTTTCTTCTTGCAACTTTATCTATAATCATAAACTTGCAAAATCACATAATATTTTGAGAAAAGTGTAATCTCACCTAGCTGCTGCTTCTACCATCATCAGCTTGAGGGGTGTTGAGAGGTTGAATTCTGACGTATGGATTTCGGGTTAAAGTTTCCCCCTTTAAAGCAGCAACATACCTATCGTTAGTATCTTCCTTCCTCTGCAACTCCCCAAGGAATTCTCCCAGCCTCTCTTTATTCACTTTCCCCATCAACTGATTCATATAAACTTTTGAATTAGCAGAAATCTATCAAATCTAATCTAAATCTAGAGAGAAAGTATGGAAACTGAGAAAATCTAGGAGTTTGGATGGATCAATGAAGTTATGGATAATTCAAGTTTGTTTGGAATTATTATTGTATTAGAAAACCAAGTTAATGTGCAGTTTAAATAGGGATTATTGTATTGTGTTTATACATGGTCTTTCGGTTCATAATCAATATGAGAATCATGACAAGTACTTTGTCAAAAAACATGTGTTTCTGCGTGTGATATATGATTCTTGACCAACAGGTGTTAGAATGGTGTCCATTCCAAGTGATTAAGGGTTCAAGTCTCACTATAAACACTAAACAGACAATGTAGACTTAGGAGTAGGTTTAGTGGGCGTATGAGTTCACCGTTCAAACAAAAGTTGCTACAATGGTCCTAACTAGGCTTTTGTAGTGGCCGATACAACTAACCAATCAATTAACTACTAAATCACTTAAGTAACTGTAACTAACTAACTAACTACTCTTAAGTCTTAACACATACATATTTAAAGAATTCATATATAGCGCATGAACCCATTCTGATACCCTTTTCTTTTCCCCCTCAAAAGACTCATTTCAACCTAGGTCCTGTTTAGAACACATTTTGACCCGAACCAAATTAATAATTTTTAAAACAACCCGTTTTTAGTTAAAACATGTCTAACGGTTTAACCAAACCAAACCCATTGGACCCGTCACCCAACCCGCCTCTTTTGCCAAGCCTAGCAATTAGCCCTAATTAACTGATCAATGAGTGTTCACTTCTCAAGTACTTAAGCACAAGATAAACACACTTGTTTCCTTAAGCTGAAGTGTAGCATTATTACCATATCATATAACAATATAAGTTATAATCCCCCAAAACCCTAAACTTTCAGCACCACAACTGCCAACAGATCTTACAACAATACAAATCCCCTAAACCCTAAAGCCCAATACTCTGATCATAATGAAATTAAGTTGAACCAATTTCACTCACCAATCCCCAAAACACACAAATCACGACTCATCAAGCATCAATCAAATGGGGGACATCTAAATTCTAATCGACACAGCAATTCATTCAATCGGAGCAAAGATAGAGATATGGAAAGGTGTACTTACAAGTGTATCGGGTCGGGCGTCACGTCGGAGCTGGGCTTCGAGCTCATTGTTGCGTGAATTGGTGAGTTGCATCACGTAATAGCCGACGACACCGGGAACCACCGCACACACCGTGGCGAAACCGAAGAAAAAGGGCTTTGAATCCCTCGTTTTTCTCACTAACCATCGCCATGCAGAGCTTTTTTCCCATAGTATCGACATTTTTACACCCTTGTTTCTGGTGGTTGTTCGTCGATCGCCGGAGTCGGTGGAACTTGAAGATCCGATTTGATGATATGAAGAAGAAGAAGAAGAAGAATCGTTGATGGGCCGAGCTGGTGCTGGGCTACTGGGCTGTGAACAGACTGAGCCCGGATAGGCACATACTTGATAATTCCATTTTTCTTTTCGTTGTGGTTAGTCAAAGATGCACAAAACGGGTTGGGCCGGACCCGGAACCGAGTTCAAACCGGATTCGGTCCAGTCGGGTTTTTTTGTACCCGGGTATTGGTGAACCCGGGTACGAACCCGGGTCGGGTTCGAGGTAACTAATACCCTACCCGGCCTACCCGGTTAGGGTCGGGTCGGGTACAAAAACCGGATACAACCGGGTTTGTTTTTTAATTATTATTACTATTACTATTATTATTATTATTATTATTATTATTATTGTTATTATTATTATTATAACAACATTAAAAAACATCTATAACAACATTAAAAAAACATCTATAACTCATTAATTTATTATTTATTTATAAAAACAACTTAAAAATACATTAACGAATCAATAAAAAATAATATAAAACTTTTATTTAACTGGTCGTTTATTTTCTTCGATAGACTTCATCAAATACTAATTCTTTGTCGGATATACCAGAAGATACTCCTTTTTCTACCTCGTCGGATATAACAGAAGATACTCCTTTTTCTACCTCATCAAATGCAATTTCGTCTTCAAGATTTGTTTTGTCTTGTATACGAGCCATGCGTCTAAGTGGTCCTTTAAACAAAAGCACATCTCCACCGCTTCTGGAGTTAATCTTGTTTTTCGTAATGATATCACCCTGCCATTAAGAGAAAACACAGACTCCGAAGCTACCGTAGAAGTTTGGACGCTTAGTAATCACGGGTCATAGCAGAAAGAATTGGAAATTGGGATTCTTTTCCTTTCCACCAAGTCAAAATATCAAATGCATGATAATCTTGAGTAGTCATAGTGGAAAATAAATCCGTTGTACTATATATACCAAATTCCCTTGTTGGGGCGTTACCCCTTTGTCGTTTAGCCGTCACATCCTGAACAACATTCAACATAGTCATAACCGGGTCTTTAACCGAGGTACTAGCACTTGAGGTTGATCCTCTTGGCATAGTTATATTTACGTTAGGCCCATATTTATTTAAATAAAAATTATAAATAATTTTCAAACTTTTATTAAAAACTTTTGGAAATTTGAGGTTTTCGTCATGTATATCCAAATTGTCATTTATCTCGTCTATCAAACATTCTACCCCCGCAACATTTAAAAAGGATTTAAAGCAGCGGCATAAGTAAAAACGGGTGGTAACTCAAGAAAATATTTTTTAAACTTGTCTTTCATTGATTCTATCATTTCTCTAAACATATTATTTTTATTTTAAATATTTTTAAAATTAAAAGCCATGAAATATAATTCTTGAAGCACCGAAAAACTAGTGGGATAATAAATTCCCGATAATTTTGTAGTTGAGTTTTTAAACACGTCAAGAAATTCGGATAAATGTTCAATATTTTTCCAACCCAAATCCGGAAACAGGTCGGCTTCGCAATTATCCGAAAGACTATTATGAAAAGCTTTTAAAGTGTCTTTTTGTCTTAAAGCACAATTAAACATATGACAAGTCGAATTCCACCTAGTAGGTACATCCCAATTAGGCCCTAAAAATATAGATTCTGTATCCTTACAAAGTTGTTTATAATTTTGATATTTTTTTCTACTTTTTTTTTAAAACGTCGTCTAACATAAATCAAAAAGCTTTTATAAAGTTATCAACAAATGGTACGGATAGGCCATCATGCACTACTAAATTAATAATACTAGGATTGTTAACAGGCGCGTTGCGCCAAAGCGGAGAGGGTGGGATTGTTGATCAGTCTTAAAAAAAGTGTGGATTTCCTAGTATGTGGAGTCTCGCGTATATATTTTACGAAAATTAATACATAAATGCAGGTAAGAAAAACTAACACTCGAATGATACATGTATAATCATTAAGTAGCGTATAAGTAAATCAAGAAAAATATGAAAAACTACAAAAAGAAAATGGGAAAAATAACCAAACGGGTTGGGAGTGGGAGAGGAAGAACCAACGGCTCATTTATGCAAAGTAAATGTCTCAACCAACCTGTTAGATTAATAATCCAAACAAAACCAATTGTATATATATAAAAAATGATAGATTAAGAAAATCAATGCACGATCAAGGTCCAAATAATACAAAACAAACCTAATAAAAAATAAAATACCATTATTATCATATTTCATGGCTTGTAAAGAAATAAAAACACGATGGAGTTGAGTAAAGGAGAGGAAAAAATACCTTAAAAATGAACCTACTATATTTATATAAAATACATATAATAATAAATTAATTAGTAGTTCAATGAGAACACATATGATATGAGATTTTGTACAACATGAATTAGAAGTTGTACATTATTATGTTGTGATAGTGAATATTCTATGTGGGACCTATCATCAATTTATATTGTGAGCAATAAACTTAAGAAAGAAAAACTTTAATGGTTTAAATGGTAAATGATGAAAAGCTTTGTGGCATAATTATAAAACTCTTAAACTTCCTTGTAGCTAAGAGTTTCTCATTATATAGATAGATAATGTGCTACACAACGAGTATGAAAAAAATCACCGTTTGCAGTCGGAAGATATTTTAATTTTAATTTTACAATCGCAGTTGTATTGTTGGAATCGTTATCAAATGTCATTGAAAATATTTTATTTTGTAAATTAAAAGTAGTTATTACATCATTCAAAAAGTAAAATAAAAACTCTCCGGTGTGTGGATACGAAAATAGATAAAATGCAATCGTACGTTTCATCATTTGCCATGAACTAAGATCTACCCAATGAGCGGTGACGCAAAGGTACGATTCGGGCAAACCGTGTGGCGCCGACCAAACATCACTAGTTAAGTTTACACTGGTATTTATATTTTCAAATAATACAATTAAATCATTTTTTGCTTACTTCCATAATTTTAAACAATAATGTCTAAATGCAGTACGACTTACGTGAGTGTAACGAGGTTGAAGCGTCTCTAGAATTAAGTTGGTTAACCGAGGGTTGTCGAAGTGACTAAAAGGCAAAGCTTCTTCAATCAAGAACTTCGCCATTCGATCTCGAACCTCATTAACGTTGTAATTAAAGATTTCACCGTCTCCACCTAATTGTGTTTGTTGCGAATCCGGATTATATTTCAACGACTTAGAAAACTTCTTGCTAATGTATTTGCTTAAAGTCGTGTTAGAATCCTTAGCAAGCAAAACTCCACAAAACTTGCAACGAGCCTTTACAGACCCATCACTCAACTCAACCATATCTCAATTGCACCAAACATCCATGTTACGATTGTGTGCAAGAACACGAACAACGGTTGGAGAGTTGGATGAACCTTGACCAACGGAAGATTGAGAGTGAGCTATATTGAGATTTGAGAGTAAAAGTGTAAGATGAGAGAGTGAAAATGTAAAACGAGAGTATTTTTGAGTATATTTTTTTGTGCTTGAGGCTTGGGTACTCAACCATATCAACTCACACTTATTTATACTAATTTAAGGGGCAAAAAACACCAAAAAAACGGTCAAAAATTAATCCCAACGGCTATATAGCCATTAAAAACGGCTAGTTAAAAAAAAGGTAAAAACCAGGTTGTACCCGGGTTCGACTAGGTCGGGTCGGGTTCTAGAAAATCCAAAAAAACCCAAATCGGTTTCTAACCGCCGGTTTTTCCCATAATATTAATAACATTATTATTATTAATATTGTTATTAATATAAAATTAAAGTCCAGGGTTTAAATTGTAATTTAATTAAACTTAAGGGATTAATTAATCGATAACTGAGGGGGCTAGAGTGTAATTGTTAAAAACACATATATATATGTCGGCATTCACCCCCGTAACCCTACTGCCGTCGATCCCTTCTCCATTGCATTTGATTGGTCCGTCCTGCGACGTCACTCCCTTGCCGAGCTCCGTTGTTTCGTCTCCTAGGTTCGGGTTGTTTCGGTGGTGTGCGGGTGCGCGCGTCAGTGTGTGTGTATATGTGCATGCGACGGTGTGTGCATTGTGTGTGTATGGCTGCGACAGTGTGTATGTATGTATATATTCTGTGTGTATATGCATATATATGTCAATTGTGTGTGCATATCGTATTATGTGTGTTGTGTGTACGAGAAATGTGTTTGTGTGTGTGTTGGATGATATGTATGCGTAGTGTGTGTATTCATATGTATATAGGTATATATGTGCCGTGGTGTGTGTATTCGTAAGTATATACGTACATATATGCCGTGAGGGTGTGTGTATGCCCATGTATGCATGCTGCATGTGTGTATATGTACGTATATATTGTGCGCAGTGTGTGTGTGTGTGTTGCGAGAGATAGTATGGGTGTGTGTGGTTGCTTGTATGTATGGATATGTGTATGGATTTCATATGTATGTATATATATATTGTGTGCATGCGTGTATATTGTGTATATATGCGGCAGTGTGCATATATATGTGTATTGTGTGTGTGTGTATATGGTGCATATATGCGACGGTGTATGTATGTGTATATATATATATATATATATATATATATATTGTGTGTGTACATTGTATATATGTGTCACTGTGTATGCATGTATTATGTGTGGGCGGCCATGTATATACATATATAAGGGTGTGTGTGTGTGTGAAGCTATGTGCAGTGGAGTGTGTGTGTTGTATGTGTATACTGTCAATGTGAGTAGTGTGTGTATTAGTGTGTGTGTGTTAGTGTGTTGATGTTGGGTGTGTGATTTGAGTATGTGTTGATTCATATATATTGTTAGGGTGTGGAGTGTGTGCGTTCCGGTTGATGTCCGATTGTATATATTGATGATATGTGTATTTGGGTGGTCGTATGTTTATATATACATATATACCTATATTGTGAGCGTGTGACCGTGTATGTTAATGTGCAATATATATATATATATATATATATATATATATATATATTATTGTACTAATATAGTGTGTTGGGTTGTATGAATTATATATTTATGTGTGACATCCGGTAAATTTCCGTTACCAAACTCCGTTAGTTCCGTTATGAACAATTTTGTAACTTATGAACAATGCATCAAAATCCACACTTTCTTGCATAATCGACGTTAACTAACATGTATACAACCTAACTAGCCTTTAATTCGTGAAAAGTAACAAAATTGAGACTTCTAATGTGTTGTATGCCTTGAAATCGATCCAAACCAAAGCTTTCTTGCTTGATCTT
>BJCM01089176.1:0-17261 GCA_018326385.1 Flaveria bidentis | reverse complement strand
TGTATGTATGTATGTATGTATTTATGTATGTATGTATGTATGTATGTATGTATGTATGTATGTATGTATGTATAATGTATGTGTGTATTTATGTATCGTCTGCATGTATGTATGCATGTATGTATGTATGTATGTATGTATGTATGTATGTATGTATGTATGTATGTATGTATGTATGTATGTATGTATGTATGTATGTATTTATGTATGATGTTATGTATGCATGCATTTATACCAATACATATCACAAGTCTAGAAAGAGAGTTCGTGGGAGAGAGGAGGCGGAAAGAGACGTTTGCATGGGATCATATATCTTACTCTCATTAGTCATCTGTTGCTTTCTTCTGAATTTATTTTAATTAATTAATTAATAAGTACATTCTCATTTAAATTTTTCTGAAGATAGTGTTCAATTTACACAGATTCAATCCACACACATTCTTTCTGAATATTTATATAACATATAGACTTGATTAGGTTTTCCAAATTATTGCTTTAATAAAAAATGTATATAATAATTCTTCTTTTGGTTATACTAGAGTAGTTTTATTACACTTATGCGGAACTAAAGTTGAAGTTAAAGAAAAAAAAAAGAAACATGTTTTTGTTTTTTTGTGTTGGGTTAAAAGGTACTTTAAAACTTCTTAAATATATTATTTCCCAAAGTAAACCCTTGTTAGATTTTGCATATTGTATTTGTGACCCCCGGACATCAAGTCCACTGTTGATCCCCACCTTCCGTTTCCGGCTCCTTAGGGTTCTCACAATCATCATTATGTCTTCTCTCTCTCATAATTAACATTTTCTTGGGATGGATATTTTATCAATCAGTTAAATAAAAGAAATCCTAAACATTATGCAGTGAAGTTCAAACTGTTCAAAATGCTTATTTGAATTTTTTCTCGGTTGTAAATGAGTTGATCAGCTCGTGTCGGTTTGTAAATGAGTCAATCACAAGTAAAGGTTCACTTAGTTCGGTTCAGATCGAATTAATATGTATATATATAATTTATATGTAGCACTATATTAGATTTGACCCATGATATACAAATATATAATTATATTTATGCATACTTGATAAATCAACCTAATAAATAATTATAAATTAAAATAAAAGTGAAATCCTAAGCCGTTAAAAGATATTTTTTCGATCATCTCCCACTCTCACCATTATCTTCATCTGTAATATGATTTCAGCCTTATTGCTACAGCCTTAATTTTACCATCAGCCACGACCTATTTGTTATCCATTAAAATATTATGTAACAACATGTAGTTGATTTGTAAATGATTAACCATTATTCGCTGTAGTATAAATCGTATGACACACAAGATAGTTGGGTTGTATAAATTGTTTGCCGCTCGTTTGCATTAGCTCGACGCTCACTCAAAAATTTAACGCTCGAAAAATTTCGTTCGATTTTCTGCTCGGTTGTAAACAACCCTAACCATATGCAATTTTTTTATACCTTTGTGCAATTTTCAAATAACTTTACTTTTATTTTAGGTACAACTACTAGAATTTCTTACTAGCAAATGTGTATGTCCTTATTATTAGAATGGTGAGTTTAAGGTTTATTTGAAACGTTTTGTGTAAATTAACTTGAAGTAGAGAAGGGTTAGATTAAGACCGTTAAAAAATTATTTTAGGTTTTAGTAACCATAAATCATAATCTTAAGAGCTATGGAACTTGATAGCTAAATAAAATATGTATATTGATGACTTTAATAGCAAAATAATATGATGAATCAACACCCCTTTTACTCGTATGATGTTATACGATCCGTATATAAATTTAGGATACTGATTTATAATCAAGAGGTGTATAGATATCGGGACCTTAAAACATAATATCATAACGATTTCTAAACATAATATCATAAATAGTAATATTAGTCATTGAATTTAGGTAAAAGTATCAGAATTAACATAAAACATTTCTAAACATGAAGGGATGGAATGTAAAATTAACCTAAATAATGGTGTCCGTAGAAGACATGAACAAAAGAGGTGTACCTTTAAATGACATGACTATTCAAAGTCTCATGACCCTCTCACACACAGAAGATCCAATTAAGCTCAGCAGAAACATTTTGCAGTTGACAGTCTACTATATGAATTCAACACAGGCCAGTACGTACTTAGAACTATCTACTAAAAAAACCACTTTTTACCTCCTTAAATTTTGTCATCTTTTAACCATCTCATTAATTAACATGTTTGGTCCCATAGGTCCAACATGTTTTCTACGGCCTAACCATTGCATGTGCAAACTAAGAGAAGGTATCTGTTGAATGAATGTCATGAATGATTTTATTAATATCACAGTTACGTATTGTATTTTCTTTTGTGCTAATGTTATCAGCTAGTATATTTAGTGTCCGGCCTGGGATAACACTGTGGTATATGGCGTGTTTCCAACCAAGTGGTCGTTGATTTAAAACCTGCATTGTCAACTTGGATGGTTATTTTTATTGTAATAGAACTTTTTGATACAGAAAATCTATCGTAGTTAGTCCCGTATAGTTAAACATTTATGCATTTTAAGCTGGGGTCATTTTTTTTCTTCTTTTATGCCTAATGGCTAATAGCAAAAGCTTAATGTTCATGATGATGACGCCCAAATACATACTGAGTATTCAACACTACATATAAGATTCAGATATAAGGTTTTTTTTTATAGGTATCTTAATTGAGCCTTCTGTCTCTGAAGCGAATTTTCATAAGGTCTATTCGTGTTTAGCATTCAGAGCAACTCCGATCATAAAATCCTCAAATGCAGAGCATTCAATTCAAATATTGTCATATTTCAAGATTCAAATGCATTTATTCATCAAACATTAATTTTCTCTATAATTTATTATCTATCATACACATTGTTCCAATTTCACATAATCAATTAATCATCACACTTTATATTTATTTTTCGTAATTAAATTATTCATTACCGTAAAGTATTTATTTTTCACAACCAACTATTATATAGAAATAATAAAAAAAATATTACCTAAACCATTTATTGGCTCACTGCATTTTTATAAAGACTGCCCAGTTTTAATATTTTTAAACATTTAAGTATAATAAATAATAAGTTCAATATGATTAATCTAAATTTTTAGTAAAATAACTAGGATCAATTAAAAGAATTTTATTTAATTTATTTAACAACAAATAAACCTAAACTAAAAGAAATTGACTTAAAATATAGAAACATGTAATTATTAAAATAAAAACAGCTTAAAAACCATTTTTCACCCCCCGTGTCTCTCTAGTTTTAAAAAAACCACATTCCTCTTCTTGCTCTCTACAGATAATTCCTGATGGTAGGCACCTTTGACAATTCGACTCAAACGCTAGCTTGTCCACACCACCTATTCTAGCCATCCGTTTTCACGGATGGTGCCAAACTAACACAAGCATCCGCGTCTTACAGATGCTATATGATAGTTTTATACCTCTTAACATAAAGATTATCTCATAAATATAATGGCTCCAAGATTTCTTTTCTGGATCATATCATATCAATTTCAGAAATATATATTACAACCAACTAAAATTAAAGTTTCCAGTCAAAAAAATGGAGTCTTGCTTAAAGTTAAGGTGCAGTCATTGATGATGATTCACATCCCTGTGGGGTACAAATTCACTGTTGGTTGGGGCTTTATAGACCGTGAAATTTGCAGATTCAAAAACCAAAAAAAAAAAACACAATGGTTAGGTGGTGATCTAAGAGAGACAAGCATGGTCAGTTGATAAAAAGTCAATTTTCCATAAGAGACATTATTAATGGATCATACCAAAGTACATTTTTAATATTTCCTTTTGTTTGATGTGAAGTAACATGTGTTTTTTTCCCGCATAACAATGAATTTCCTGATCAATATTTAATTGTAAAAACAATTTTATAGTACTTCTTTCCAACCCAGGACAAAAAACAACTCATACAATAACAACATGAGGATAAGGAAATGTGTGCTTTTGAGTATGAATTACGTACTGGCTTTTTATTGGATTTTATATTAATTATATATTTTGTTAATCTTCATCTAAGCCATAGATTTAATCAAAATAATAAGTGAATGTAAGATAATATGTTTAAAATCGAACAATTAGTAGAATTACAAGCCTAAGGACGTCTAGCGCACGTAGTTGTTTATGACCGAAATATTAATAGCAATAATTGTGAAAGCGAAATAGAGATAACACTCGGAACTACACGTGTGTGAAAACCATACCGTACATAGTCCGCATTACCTCCTGGTTCAATTCTTGAGTTAATTAAAGCGGCGTAGCGCAAGCCAGTTAGTGATTCCAATTACACTATTTTATTATTATAGAACTACAAATAGTTTATAAATAATAAAAATGAACATTCAAAACAGATGAATTATTAAAAACTGGGTGCCTTAATTTACTCATACTCCAAATAGTTTATTAATAATATAAGACAGGTTTTGTGTTTTGGTATTCTACAAAGCACACAATAAAATATATATTTTATAATAGAGATGGCATCATGCATCAGCAATGGCATGCATGCTGCCATACTTGGATGTAATATATGTACCTTTGCTGTTGTAAAGGCTCATTGTATAAAGCCTGCTACCCTCACATTTTTAATTGTTTTTTTCTGTCAGTAATTTTGGTTATCCCAAAAATTTATGAGTTTTATTATTTACAAGGCTTTGTGAATGTATATCAGTAATTGTGTATACATTAGGATTTTGAAATTTCAATTAAGACCCTGTGTAACTGCATTTCCAAATGCTTGTGTGAGGTTAGATTTTATATTTCTATTAATTTAAACGTTATAAAAATTTAGAAATATTTTATTTTTATATAACTTTTAAAAGATAATGCATTAGAAAATTCTAAACGCTATGATCATGATCTTATTTTAATCTAAGTTCCGATATATATATATATATTTTATTCAAACTGAACAAGGCCAAATATGGTTTTCTTTTATTTGATTTTCATTTTTATATACAACTTGGCTTTTCTTTTATAAATTTAATATACAGTATTATATAAAATCCATAATACACCTTAACGACATTTTATCTATGTTTGTGTGTATATTTTGTTAAAGTCAAGTCGTGTCAATGACATCGGGTGCATTAGATACATATCTAACACTTGCGAAAGAAATACTTTTTAATAACTACACTACAATTTTACCAAGGATACATGTTTCATTCATCCGGATACGAATAAGACCTCACGAAGAAGAAAAATGCTTTGCTACATACTCTTTGCATAGGGGAATTCCACTTATTACTATCATTTTTATTTTGATTTTATCTGAATTTGTTCTTACAAAATATTAAAATTTGTTTATATCAAATTACAAGTCAAAAGGCTTTGTAAGTTGAAAAAAGGTTAGAAACCATTGAAGTGTAATTATATATTTATGTTGGTGTTGTGGTTTTTTTCTTCAAACGATTGAGGGTACAGTTTCAACTGCAAAACGTATATTTATATCCGATTAAAATAACACACTTTTTTGAAACAAACATTTCATTCAAAAAAAAGTTTAAAATTAAAATGGGCGGCCAGCAGAGTAGCAGCACAAAATTAATTGAAAAGTAATACAAAGTGTAGGGGGTAGGACAGGAAAAGGACGAAACTTGGAGGGTCGTAGCTTCAAAGGTCATTTTACATTTTTATGGAAAGCAGGACCCAACTCCTCCTACAACTGGGTCCCATCCACAATCCCTTTCATCATCTCATATCCAGTAATATATTATTTATTTAACACAAAATTACATAAATCATCATAAATATTGTTCATATACTTTTGATCAATGTTTACATAACATGAGTAGGGAGATTCTGAAATCAAATGCTGCCTCGAAAGAACTTGAAAGCTAAGTATGTTCAATAACCAAGTTTTAAACTATATATTACTTTCGTTACCTTTTTGGATGCTTTATCAGAAAGCATACACACACGTATTAAAAAGGACATCCGATAAAATGAATAACATATAAAAAATAATACTAATTAGAAAACTAAGTGATAATTTTTTTTAGAACAATTGTAAACCTATGGTGGTGCCCTGTTATGCCATGGGTTCCTCTAATTTATGTTTTATAGTAAAACCGGGGAAAAAATAGGCAATTGATTGTAAAAGATTGATTGTTCACGTAACCTTATAGCGAGTACAAAACAGTTTTGCACAAACGAAACTTAACCTAAACCCAAGTTTCAACTTTATTATTTTAGTAGTTTCTTCTTAACACTTGTACTTTTGTCCATTTATGATGTCCATTTTAATATTTTCACTCATAATTTTTCTTATCACATTCAGGTAAATAAAATATTATTATTCACCAAGGATCGGCATTGAGCCCATTTCTTTTCATAATAGTGTTGGATGAGATGACTAAGTCTATACAAGAGTTAGTCCCTTGGTGCATGTTGTTTGCGGATGATATTGTCTTAATATCAGAATCTAAAACGGTGCTTAACGAGAGGCTAGAACAGTGAAGAGTAGCACTAGAGCGTAGAGGCTTAAGGATAAGTCGCTTTAAGACGGAATACATGCATTGTAACTTTAGTGGTGAGGATGAAGAGGACACCCAAATCAGTATCCAGGGTATGACGGTACCACAGACGTCTAAATTCAAATGCCTGGGCTCGTACATACAGGAGGACGGAGATATACATAGCGATGTAGCTCACCGTGTGCAGTTAGGATGGTGCAAATGGAGAGCAACATCAGGGATCCTGTGTGATAAGAGGTTCCTAGCAAAACTAAAAGGAAAACTATACAAAGTGGCAATACGTCCAGCTATGTTATACGAAACAGACTGTTGGACCATAAAGAAATCGCACCCGAGACAAATCGAGGTCGCGGAAATGCGAATGTTGTGGTGGATGTGTGGCCACACAAGATTGGATCGAATAAGAAATGACGTGTTTCGACAGAGGCTAGAGGTGGTTGGTATCAAAGAAAAAATCCGAGAGGGAAGATTAAGATGGTTTGCGCACGTAAAGTGGAGGTCGATGGTAGCACCCGTTAGAGCAATAGAGAACATCAACGTAGAGGGTAGGAGGAGTAGAGATAGACCTAGGTTGACATGGGACGAGAAAATTAGGCGAGATATGGTACATTTGCACCTCTCTGAGCACATGATCGAAGACAGGAGTGCGTGGAGGCGTAGAATTAAAATCAAGGACTTTTAGCGGGATCTGTTGGTAGGAAGAGTAGACGTAGACTTAGTTGCGGGACCCCTGTTTTCTTCAATCTGCCCTTTCTCGCATTTCTTGCCGCTTATTTGTTGTACACACTTTCTGAGCGTTTATGTGGTCTATACTTGTGTGTTGTATGCCGTATATTATGATTGCTACAATTATTGTTTTCCTTATTGAGTCGGGGGTCTCTTCGGAAGCGGTCTCTCTATTTCCTAAGATAAAGGAAAGACTCGCCACCAACTACCCCTTCCAGACCCTACTTTTGAGTGGGATTTACTAGGTATGTTTGTTTGTTTGTTTATATAACTATGCCATTCATAAATTGTAAAAAAGTTAACACATTGAAATATTTAAAAAACTAACAATATTTATAGAAAACTGAATTATTAAAAAAAATCCAGTTATTTAAAAAAAAAAAAAATAATATATGAGTAACTTAATTTGAACACTCTTAAAATTTTATTGACTTCATTAGTGTAAAAAAAGTTATATTAGCTATAGAACTTTTAACAAATTAATTACAATAAAATCTAAAAAAAGATAAATAATCCAGTTTTTTACTATTCTGTGAAGTTATTTTAAAAGAATGTACAAATTAATTACAATAAAATCTCAAATTTGCTATAAAACTTATAAAAAAGACTTTCTTTATTTTAATCTTGCGGCGTGTTAATTTAATGTATACTAATTACAAAGTTAGTCATGCATCATAGATTGTACATTGTGCTTTGTGAGTTTGTACCCACCTTTTTTTTCTTTTTTTAATCTTTAATCTTTTTATTTTAAACAAATACTTTTACATATTTTTAAATTTAATCCTAATATTTTCTTGACTTCAATTTTTGTCTCCTACACTTTTTATATATTTACAAATTTTCCCTTTCACGTTTCGATATAAAATTTGCGAGTTAAAACATCGCAACGTGCGTGTGTGGTTCAAAGTTTCAAGCTCATTCTTTCCGCATTCAACGGAACCGTCGCAACGCACTGGTCCTAGATAGAGTTATTGTTTTATATTTTTTCATTTTTTTTATTTTTTAATACGAATTTTTTTGATGTAGTTGGTCACTGGCGATGGTATGTCATTAGTGCTATTTGACACGGTTTTACGTCCCCGCTGCAACATGGGGGCTTAATACTATTTACATATTACTAATTACCAACTTTATCATGCTTAATGGGTTGTACAATATGCCTAATAGGTAGTACACATATGTCTCTTTTTTAATACTTAACTTATTTCTTATTTTAATCTAATACTTTTATACTTTTATCATTTGACCTCGATATTTTTTTACTTGCAACTTTGATCTCCTTTATTATTAGTATTTTATAATTTTTTTATATTACGGTTCAATTTATATTTTGCAAGTTAACTCAGCGCAACGTGTTAGTGTGGTTCAACGTTTTTACCCATATATTTTCCCCGTTTAACGATCCCGTTGCAACGCGCTGGTACTAGGTCGACCTATTTATTGTTTTATATGTTTTACGTTACGCCTACGCGGTTTAACATTTTTACACCTACTTTTCATTCGTTTTTTTATTTTCTACTACGAATTTTTTGGATGTTAGTGGTTATTAACGGTAGTAGTTCATTGATGCTATTTGATATGATTTTACGTCCCCGCTATAACGCAAGGGGCTTAAGACTAGTTTTAATACATTTACTAAAGAAAATGAAAGCATGTATCTTGAATTGAAATGACCAAGTCCAATTTCAATGGAAGTAAAAAGCCCATAAAACAATATATAATGGGCTTAACTAGTGGCCCACAATCAAACAACTAGAATACAAATAGTCGGAAGTGTCGAACATCCATTATCCGTCCATTATTGTGCCTACATGGGCGAGAATTTTTCAAGCAAGGAACTTCAAACCATATATAAAAATCAAATACCCTTCACTCATTAAAATTTTCGCTTGCACCAGCAATCATTTAAACAATTAATATAATACTAATTACAAACCTTGTTAGTATATTGTAGTTGTACTTTAAACTTTTAATATCGTACCTTCAATAATACTTATACATTAAACATATTAATTATATACATATATATATATATATATTACAGATTATCAACTTATTTATGTATTTTGGGTTGTACCTAATCTTTAGTGGATTGTACTTATTTTTTAAAAATTTCCTAACTCTCAATCTCAACACGCCCCAACGTATGCGTGTATTTCAACGTTTTTACGTCTGTTTTTTTCCCATTTAGTAGCCCAATCGCAATGCGTGGGTCTTAGATAGACTTCGTGATTATTTTTAATTTTGTACGTTTAATGTTTTTATGTCAATTTTCCGTGCGGTTTTAATTTTCCCATTTTTTAATTTTTAATACGAGATTTTTTTATGTTGATGGTTGCTAATGGTTATTTAAAATTGATGTAACTTAATATGATTTAACGTTCTCTGTCGCAAGGCGATGGTCGCTAGTTCTATATAAAATATAAGTGTGACAAATACATAGGACAAATCAAACACGATCTCAAATTGTATTTGCTAGGACTATAGCAGGACGTACGGTTTTGTACTTCCATGGCATATGGTTCACATCTATCACAGATGTCATATATTATAGTCTATTTAATTACCGATTTGAAATTATTTTATTCTTCTTACGGAAATAATTTGGAAATGCTAATTATCTTACCATATAACTACAACATAAATGTCAATTTACAAATAAAATAAGCCGTATATAGTTACATCTATAAAAAAGTATAACAATAAAATAAACAAGGGACATATGTTAGCACCCATATTCATCACAACAAAATGAAGTTAATATAACTTTTGTAATATGTTGCATTAGATATTTGTCAAGTTTAGTGGAATCAAATAAAAAAATCAACTTGGATTGATGTGAAGAACAACTAGAACATAGAACACACGATCGAAAGTATGGTTACAAGCAAACTGAAATGAAATCAAGCCAAGAGACTAGTGCCCAGTCGACACAGATTTCTCACGAACACGCGTGCTCGATGTAGCCAAGGTGAGATGGTTTGCACAACCAAAGCGTGATCGGTGAAAGTGGGAACACAGGGAGAAAACCTAGCAGACCACTTTCTATTGAAGACGAGAAACAATTTTATAGATCAATAATTTTCAAATTCGCCCCTTTAATAACTGGCACCAACTCTACTTTTATTAAATGGAGATCTTGCAAAGATAAACAAATAATTAACGGAGCTAAATTCAAATGGGAATAGGGAAAGAATTAAATTGAATTAAATTGAGAATTATATTTTGAACAATATTAAAAAGTTATATTAGACCTTGAAAATATTGCATTAATTTACAATAAAATTTGTATCAAATGCCGCACTAGGTGAACTTGTATTAATTCTTAATTCTAAAACTTCATTTTTGTTAGATAATACAACCTTTTTATTAGCTTATGCAACACTTTTGTTAAAAATATAACTTTTTTCAAAAGGTTGCTATCAAAAAGTTGTATTAGACTAATTTGTTAGTAGTGATTTTTTGTAATTTTATAAACGTTTATAACATCGACTTATTTATTAGAAATTTCAAAAGTAACCATGATATTTTCGAATGATATTATATCGAAAGTCCCGTAAAGAGTTCTCATTTCAAATTTGCACCCAATTATGTATGTAGTATGTACAAAACAATAGAGTTTCGGTTGAAAACAATACTTAGATGGTACATGGTTGAATAGAAGCTCAACAAGTTATTATTTACAAAAACAAGCTTTAAACAAATATCTTGATCCATTTCCATACTCTTCTATCACTTCTTCATGATTTTTTAGCGTTTTACCATAATGTATACATCAATAAAACATTAGTAGAACAACTAAATGTCTAAATTCGTAACCACATCTGAAAACATATATGAAAAACAAGTGAAAAACATAAAGTTTATTTCCCTTAGCATTTTAAAATCTATGATAGGACATTGTATAGCTAGTACTACATTGCCCTGGTGTTTGTCATTTTGTCTACTTAAGTACCAGCAAATCCACCTTTCCCAAATCACAAGCAATAGCAATGGGTAACACATGTTGTATGTACAAGCAATACCAACGGCATCTAATCATTCTCTCTATCCTCACTTTTATGTCTACGTTCATCTTTTTTGTCTATCCATATGTCAACTCAACTATCATCGGGTCAAAACAATTGTTTTATAATTTCTTTTTAAAATTGTTTTTTTGTATTTCAAAAATTATAATTTTACCAAACTTTACGTTCGTGGGGAAATAAAAAATTTGGTTCTTTAGAAATGTTTTGTTATCCGTATCACTTCTTTTAAATTTAATTACAATATTAGCTTAAAGAATTAACATTTGTGGTAATTTCCCCTTCCTTCTTACGGTTTTCAATATAAAAATATTTCATAACTAGTTTTATACCCGTCCGGTGGCCGGGTATTTTATCGTTTCATGTATTTTTTTTCCTACTTTCTGAACTAAAACATTATTTGTTAAAAAAAGAGCCAAAATTTTGGAATGTTTCATAAAAAAAGTTCATATTTACAATCTCTCGTGTTTTCAAAAATTAAAAGTTGACTATCAAAAATCCAATACATGTAATATTAAATATCAAGAATTAAAGGGCTATGATGGGTAAAAGACACCTGTACCCTTGCATTCTACATTTCTACTCCGCCTTTGACTTGCATTTGATCGAGTAAACTTTTTCATTTGTGGGCTAACTTTAACAACCTGCATAGTCCGTGAACCAAAAATCAGACTTAACTTTATTTTTTCTCAAAATAAAAAAATGCCCTCGTAGTTTTAAAACTCAAAGTCTTTCACCAGTTGACTTTCACAAAGCTCACCACCACTTCTGGTTACCTATAAAATTGTAATGCTCCAAGAAAGTATACAAGAAACACTAGAGTTCAGTTCATCTAGGTTTGACTTTGAATTATTACAGTTGCTTCTTGGGTTTGCGTTCAAAAAGAAACCTCTTCAAAAAGGTGAACACTAAACATATAAATGATATTAAAACGTGATATGGCTGATTAGCTTATTTGCATATGAAAAAATACTATCAATTGTGTGATCAAACTCGTTTATAGTCTTCCTCCTTTCATGTAGTTGGTACCAACACACCTAGTATACAAACAAAGTAAATCATGTACTTTCAATCTAATATCACCATAATTGATCTGTAAACTTTGATGGTGGTAATGATATAAGGAGGAAGATGGGGTAAATAGAAGATACAAACTAAGCACACAAATTACACATAATAATCTAGAAACAATTTAAGTGGTATATGTTTATCTTTTTTCTTTTCTGTCCAACTTCATAGCTGCAATAATTTTCCGTTTTAGACCATAATCACCAAGCAAAAGTATCACTTACTTAGCCATCAAAATTGACAGCCTTACTATATAAAACTGTAGGAGGTGACTAAAATAATAACTAATCTAAAATTTTTAATAAGAAAGCGACCCTGATAAGAATTAAGTTGATAATTTAATATGTGTTGTAAGCTGATTACCTTATAATATACTAAATATAGTCATAAAAGTAACCAAAGAATAGCAATAATGATAATCATACATCTACTACTAATAACAATATCAGCTAATAATAAGTTTAAGGGGTTTTCGGAACGCCAAGTATGAAGAGCATAACCATTGTTTAACAGATCTAATCTGAATTTCAAACTACTTGTTGTAGATCCTTTGAAATCGTTAGCAGAATACTCACATGGAAGATCTATACACCGACATCAAATCATTTAAATCAACCTTCATTTCAAAATCATTCAAGAATATGATAAATCAATCTAACCTATGAAAATTTTTAACAGAGAAGAAGATTACAAGAATGGTTTACAACATTTATGTTTAAAAATGAAGATATTTAACAGTCCTTGAAAACCCAATTTCACATTTCTTATGAGAATTTGCAACAAAACTACAAACAATACAAATATGGAATTCACACATGATAATATTTGTTATAAACAATCTGAGATCTTCAAGAACACTCTTCACTCATATGAAAACTTGGACTTTACCTTGATATCAAAGAAGATAGTATAAATTGAAGAATGACGCTTGAAGTTGCATAAAGGCACATCTTAGTAGGATCTGCCAAAGTTAATTAATTGTCATTCGATCATATTAAAATGTTGCATAATTTCATAGAGAAACTATGAACCGACGAAATTGATATCGAGAATGGACCTTAGTTTCGGTTTAAATCCCAGGTGAACAAAAGATCTATAGGATGGGTACAAATGATAGAATCAAAAATCATCTCGTATAAGTAATAACAGATTTAATAATATATGCCACATACAAGCATGAACATGAAGTTAATGATAAATACAACCATCACCAACCTTAATAGTCTAAGAAACTCCTCTTGAGGCAAGTTGTGTTGTTGCCGTCAATTTCACATGTCCTTTTGCTAGTCATATAATTTAATGCATCTTTACCTTTATTCATCCCTCATCTCCAAATATGTTGCTTCAATTTGGGGTTCTTCATAATGGTTAACCTTTCCCTGACATGATCAAAATCAAACATGCATAAACACAATTGAAGCAAATCTCTTATAGGTATCATAGTTAATTGAAAATTTAAGACCAAAATGATAATATAGAATACTTCTGTACATAAATTACTTACCCTATGATTGAATTACATTTGCCAAAGTTTAGAAGGAGGGGTGATAAAACGATGATAGTGCAATGGTGGTGCTATGGACTGTGAGATATAAGGAACTGGCAATGGCGATGAAACCCATAAAGTTCATACATCTTTATAATAACAACTAAATCAACCAGTTTCATGTCGTAAGAGTGCAAATCATTACAATCAGCAACTCACAACCTCAACTTGACATACAATACAATAACAAATAAAGATAAGTTAAAAGGCTTACAATGAAGATGACGTTATTGTTAAATGATTCCCAAGCTAAATCGATGGCTGGTGGGTGAGGATAGGAGCGTCCGAAGGTAGAATCTATAACTTCTACCTCTTAGCTTGTGTGCCTATTAAATAAGAAGGATGTTGGCCCGATTATAATGGGAAGGTTACCGATTTACAAGCAATGTGTGGAGGTTGACAGAAACCGTCGATAACCACTTGGTAACCAGCGTAACCGTCGAGTTTAAACAGTCAGGATTTGATTTCAGGATTTTTCAACGGACAAGATCAATTTTACAATATATAATTAATTGTCTAGACGTTCAAAGGTTCATACTTTATCAACGGCTTATAAATTTATTTGGAGACCTTAAGCGAATCAAGCAAAACTTAAATGTGAAAAAAAAAATCGTTGATAAAAGTTACAGAATCCTTAGATAAGACCGGTGTTCAAATTCTAAAATCTAAAATGGAATAGATTAGAACTTAATTTAGTTAAAAAACTAGCGTACAAAATACGAGAAAAAAAAAAGAAATTGTTTATCAAACAATTTTCGATAATCAAATGTAATAATCATCCTCTGTAGGAAAAAAAAGGTTTTGTCAACATGGAAGGAAACTAATAATGTTTGAAAAATAAAATCACATATAATTTATGGGTTTAATGTCGTATGTCAGAATAAAATATTGAAATATAAGTAATTGTAGCAAATAAATAAACAATAAATCTATTGGGAAATTAAATATTAAAGCATGTAAAGTATTTGTAAAGTATGTGCGGCATTTCTACGATGTTTCGACCTGAGATCCACGAGTGTACCTACGATTACTTTTGTTTGTAAAGTAAACACCCGTGCATCGATCTACAATAAATATTAATAAATGGTTCATAAAGTACGTGGTACAAGTTTAATTAATAGAAGTTGGTACAATTTACAAGTGGCAATGCATCCGGAAATTAAGATCCTTGTACATTGGAACAGAGGCAGAAGTTGTCGTGTTGTTCTCTAAATCACTTGCCTAAGGTTTTTTTTATGACACTAATGTTCTTAAACACATTGTTTTTTACACGATATGATATATGAAACTATTCATACATTTGTTACCCTTGTGTTATTGATATTAATTTATGATTTTGATAACATTTTGTGCTTATCTTGTTCTATATTTGGTTAAATATATGAAATAGAAAGGATGGTGGTGTGTATGTCAATCTATCATGCTTTCTATTTTGATGTCAAACGAAATAAAAGGGTCTTGATTTTCATTTTTCGGATATGGAAGTGGATATGCTGTTTGAAAGCATGGAAGGGTAATATGTGATTTGGAAATATATTTCTTAGAACGACGCGTGGATTCAGGGTAAAAAAACTAAGATTTTCCATTCGTTTTAACTTACTTCTTTCCTAGAAAAGTTGAAAACATATTCATATTTCTTTAATAAGTATATCGAAAACGCTACCTCGTAAGGATCTTGCATTGACTAGAAGACTAATGATATATTACCTGAAACAAACTTCAAGATCTTCTAATCATGACTTCCCAAATAAAGTGTGTAAGAGCACCCACGGTTAATTCATCAACTATATTCGTATCATCAAATTTTAAAGAATTCATTCGAAATACCTCTGCATTGGATTTACCATCACCAAACCCTAATATCAAATTATAAAGGATTACTATGGTAACCATCAAATTTAGGAGGCTAATATTCATCATTTATCAAATTAATTGTGAATGTATAAAAAGAAAATAATAATAATAATAAAATAAATGTTTGTGAGTAAGATAAAGATAGAGATAAATGAGATATGTGATGTGAGAGCATTCACAATCCGTTTGGTATATGTATGCGAGTATAATTTTTAAATTATATGGAATGGTTATAAGTAGTTGTGAGTGGATGAGAGAGAAATATTACTGTTCAATCTGTAAATTTAAATAATTATTATTCAACTCTTATAATTTTTTAATATTTTTAAAAGTTGTTGTGAGTATAGAAGAGAGAAAAAATACAAATAATCCAAATTAAAATATAAATACTTAACTTACTTTATATTGCTTTATACAGTTGGATCTTAATAATTTCTATACAAAGGATATTACCGAACTCGTCATTAATAGTCTTTAGCATATGCCAATCCTTTTTTATTTTTCTGAAAGTAATATTTTAAAATTTCAAACTCACAAAAATTTGACATTCATTTTAGTCATACACGTTTCAGTGTTAGACAAATAAGATCACAAATAAAACGTTGCACGACATGGCCGGGTGCCACGTATGAAGTTTTAAAAAGTTGATCAACGACTTTGACATATTTGCTATGGTCTTCTGTGGTCCTTGATTGTACCTTGATACTCTTATATCAGAAATTTCAAATGAGTTTTGTGGTGTCTAGTTGGCAGAATATATATATATATATATATTCTTCTTTATTGCATAGCCATTGAAATAGTTAGGCTAGGGTAAGAGATAATTCATAAATCAATAGATATTTTTTTCAGCTATATTATACGTTTGTAAATCTTTGGGAAGTTAGCCAAAAAAAAAAGAAAAAAGAAAAAAGAAAAGAAAGCATCATACTTTGTTTGATTTTTATTGTAACATATTACTTTCAATATAAACTAGGATATTATTTTTAAGTGTTTTGATATTCAAATATTTAAGTTCTTAAACTTTTAATATGATTTCCAACTAAAATCATAAGTAATGATTAATTTCCTTTAAAAAGCTTCAAATCACCAATTAATGATAAGAGTTATGTTCCTGGTATGTTTGTATTACCTCTTAGAAACGTTTTGTATTAAACTTTATCGTATTACTCATATGTTTATAAAGATCGTGGTGAGATGCTTATAATATTAATTTATTTCTTATAATATTAATTAATTACCACAGTTTTTATTACTAGCAAAATAATAATTAAAGTTGCATACAATAAAATTTGGCTGGGGTTGTATCTTTACATGTAAGGGGTTGTTTGTTTTTGGTCTGACTCGGCTGACTGGGCCTACCGGCTGACTCGGTCAGCGGATCAGCCCGTTTGATATGCACGAAGCTACAGCTGACCGGGTTCAAAGTAGCTGACCCAAACCTGATTTCGGAAAATGCTGACCCATCCATTCAGCTGACCGCGACCACCGACGGCCACCCCACCCCTCGCCGGTGCTTCCACCGACAGCGA
>BJCM01089173.1:0-10317 GCA_018326385.1 Flaveria bidentis | reverse complement strand
AAGCTGTTTTGTAATGAATGTTGTATTAACTTGCAAAAGCATTTACATGGAAATGAAAGATTGTTTTAGTTTTCCGCTGCGATTTTATGAAATACGAATGTAAATATATGTTTTATGTGCGGTGAGAATCCAACTGTAAGCGTCCCGGGAACGGGGCCTTACATAAGTTGAATATCAAACATTTCAAAGGAGGATTCAACTCCACACAACCCCCTCTACCCATCTTTGGTTTGAAAATCTCTAAATCTATAATATTTTCTTCCGTTGTTATGAGTTTGTTTGTGGTTTTTGTAAGCTTCATGGGCTAAAAACCTTTTATATTAGATGAAGCTTAGCACATTTTAATATTTTACATGTAACTTTGGATGCCGATTAGGTTAATGTTATTTCAAGGCTATGAATATTCTTAAGTGATTATGTATGCTTGTCGAACTTGATATAATGATGAATCTTCTGGGTGTTATAATGATATATTGTTGAAAAACTTTATGTTTTCGAACATCTATTCTTGAAAAGCATACTTTAGTGTGTGGTTTATAGCATTTGACTAGGAATGGTAAATGAGGTTTGATATTTAATAAAGTAGAAAAGGTGTATATTCTTATACACATGTTTGTGCAAATCATTGTATTTATTATGAATATCTCCTAACTTTATGTATGTGTAACCATATATAATACACAAACTTATGATCCGTGTATTCATGTTAGGACATCCATAAACTAAAGATTTTACATAGCTATTGTTACATTACGCAAATTGAGGTGGTTACCATGTGTTTATCGTGTTAACTTTTCAAAGATTTATGGATTTGGTATCCTTGATGGGAGTCCTAACCATCTTTAACCTTAGCTTAATTATACCATTAGGTCTTCATGACATAACTTTAGGTGGCTATTATGTGTTTATTATTCTATCTTTCCAACGAGTTATATAATTAAATAACCATGATAGGAGTCTAATTTACATCCATGTTTCATGCTTAGAAGATGATCTCACCATAGGTTCATGTATGTCGTCATTGTTTTGCTAAGTGGATTCGAAGTCTAAGTGATATCTTTCTTTGATTGATTATCTTCATCTACTTTCTTCAGTTAGTTTAATTGTTAGCTAAATTAGTTAATCATATTATTCATAAATCATCTTTTATCGGCTAGATAATGACAATTACTTAGTATCAAGAGTTCTTGTGTCCATGGATCGATACTCGATTCTTACCAAAAGTTGTACTACTATCTGATAGATACACTTGTGTATTGTGTGTGTAGTTAGTTATAAAATGAAAATTGTTTTTATAATTTTAAAGCTTATTGTGTAAAATTTATTATTAAAAAATATATATCAAATCACAAATCACTTTTCAAAAGACATTGGATGGGATCAAAAAAAATTGATACTCTTAAGGTTTGAAAGACATGAGTTTATACTTTACTAACCCATGAAAACAAGTAATGTAACAATACATAATCATGGATTTTGTAGTCTATGTTTACAATCAGATTCAATAGAAGTCTATAGGGCTATAAACAAATCTAACTGAATTGAACGAATCCATGTTCATGTTCATTCATAAAAAATTGAATGCGTTCATGAACACATAAGCGAACAAAACTTATTGTGTGTTTGTTCATTAACAACTTGAAATTGTTCACAAACGGTTCATGAACACATAACCACTTCACGAACACATAACCGAACATTTATAAATATATAACCGAACAATTTACCAACAGAATTGAACATATACTATTTATAGTTATTCGCTTGACATAATGGTCATATACATAATCATGAATAAACATATTATTAAACGTTCACAAACATAAACACTTATAAAGTATACATGCTAGGTTGATTTGAATATAGAAGTTACAAAATATATAAAGATTAGGAAGATTAATTAAAATTAAAAAGCTACAAATTATATAAATATTTATTGAACGAACATGAACGAACATGAACAAACATAAACAAACGGACACAAACAAATGTAAATGAACACTTTGCCGAACGTTCATGAACACAGAGGAATGAGTGTGACCTCTATTAATGTTCATTCGTTTAACTAAATGAAAAAATTTCTTGTCATGTTCAATCATTTATTAAACCATTCACGAAACTGTTCATTGAACATTCAGTTTGTTTACAGCTCTAGAAGTTACATGAATATCATACAACATTCCTAGCATAAAAGAATTGCACATGAAGTGACGAGCGAAAATCATTGGCTACAAATATTTTAAGCAACCTTCATAGAAGACCGACATGCTTCACTTAAAGAACACATAAAAAGAAGTATTATAGACGTTGTACTCTTTTTCACTTCATTAAGTTTTGTCAGATTTAATTTTCTTAATAAGATTTTATTGGGTCTAACATGGTTGATATAGAATTATCAAGGCGACAATATGCTTTGTACTTTTTTTTTCTTTACAACAATTTTAATCCGTTAGATTTTTCTTATAATGTTTTTAGCGAGACAATTTTCAAACATATGAATTTAATAACCAAAAAGGAGTGTTATAGATATAAATTATTATAACTTTCAACACTTGAAATAAATTTGGATTATTTTATAAGTTTGTCACGTCTATATGTATATATATACCTCATTGTATACCGTTGTATTAAATACCTAAGTAATAAATAAATGTCGCTTTTTTGTATCTTCCTCATATTGTTATTCATATTTTTATGTTGTTAGACTATTTTCAAAATTCATTGTTACATTTTCCTATTTCTAGGAATCTTTTTATGTTTTCTTGTTGTGTTCATTTGTTCTATTTTTAGGATCCTTTTGTATTTTTCTCCCTTTTTGTGTTCATCTCTCCTGTTTTCCGGATCTTTTTCTATATTTTTCTGTTTTTATGTCCCTTTCTTATGTTTTCATATGTATTCTTTATCAACATAAATAGAGTAAATGACATAAAAAAGATTTAAAACAAAGTATTAACAAGAATATATAATTAGACCCCCTCATCCTGGATTAAAATTATATATTATTTAGAACCAAAAATATTATTTATTAATGCGATTTTTTGTCTTTGTTATTTGACAATATGAAATAGAATCTTGAAAGGTGAAAGGTTATATTCAAATTTTCTTTAGCCACTAGCTAACACACTCTCTAATTTACTCCTAAACTACACATATGTATAGGACGGGACTTGAACCCTACCCTTGATAGGAATACCACAACACTTTGATACTATTAGGTTAAATGTCCTTCGGTTATAATAATTCATTTTAACTAGAATTTAGGATTGCGTGATGTAATGCGTTTGCGCACTTCATTATGCACGTTTTAACTGTGACATTAACGTAAACGTATTCTATAGATCGAAACATAGATAGAGAAAACGTATTCTACTTATCAAAACACAGATTAAAAACAAATATGTAATGGTATCAATATTTTGGGTTGGTTTCATTCTCATTCCTCATAGTACCAACATGCTAACATTAGTCGATATAACAAAATACCCAATTTTAAATACAACTCCAATTTAATAAAATTTATATCCGAATGTCAAGAAAAAATAAATTCAGACACAAAAAAAATTAAAAAACTAATTATCAACCAAATTTTTTGAAAAAATGCCAAATTAGTAATAAATTAGTAGACTGAAAAAGTATGACTCGCACTTCCAGGTAGGTGAGTTAATGTTTTTCAATAAAATTAAAATAAAAACATAGATTAAAAAATTCTCAACGAAAACCTACCACACATAAATTTTATTGTGTTAAAAGCACTTCTTAACAAAAATTTTATATAAGAAAAAGCAAAACGTAACACACGTTTTACATAATTTTTCATTTTGTTAAGATCAAATTTACCCCTCCTGAAACATCACTCCTGATCCCGTGATGGGTTTTTCACTTAGACCGTTATATTAATAGCTAAATTTAAATTAAAGCCTCTAAATTTTTTTTCATTTAGTCCTTTATATAAATATGTAAAACACAAAAAATAAATTTCACCCTAAAGTTATTAAAATTAACTTATTTCATATTATTTTTTATAAGTATAAACATCATTATTTTTTGATTTGTTCTTATTTGATGTTATTTTATTTTTCAAGTTAATTAAAATATTTTTCATATATAGTTTTAAAAATATTATACTTCACCTTTTAATTTATTTATTATTTCATGTTATTCTAGTTTTTTTATTACTTATAATATTCTTTTATATATATATATATGTGTGTGTGTGTGTGTGTGTATGTGTGTGTATGTGTGTGTATGTGTGTGTGTATATATATATATATAAGTTTAGATAAGATTAAAATAATTTATTTTTAGGGAAATCTGAGACGACATCATGTCCAGAGTTGGTTCAATTTTGAGTGGTTTACAACGATCGACTTTCAAGTAAATATCTTCAAAGTGTGATTCAAGTCATTTGCTTTTAAACAACCCTTATTCTTTAAATTAACATTCAAATTAATGTTTTATTTTTAATAATCACTTTGAAGTTTTAGAAAGAGATACAAGTCGTAATTTAATATATCAATATCTTTTTGAAAAGTGTTTTACAGCAATTCTTGTTTCGTCTCAATAAATTTAAACTTTTTATTTTGTTAACAAAATATCTTGTACACTTCTCAATAAAAACATAACTTGCACCATGCATAATGTTTTTATAGTTAAAAACAATTCTCAATGAAAATATTATGTAAGAAAAAAAACGTAACACATGCTATGCGTAGCTTTTATTTTGTTAAAATCAAATTTAACCCGTCCAGAATCACCACCCTTGATCCCGAAGTGGATTTTTTTCACCTATGCCCTTATATTAATAATTAATATACAAATTAACCCTCTTGATTTAATTTTTTTTCACTTAGTAGTCCTATATATTGATATATAAAATTACTAATTAAATATTTTTGATTGTTTTAAAATGTTTTGACCCTGAAGTTACTTGTTATAAACGAATAAACTTAAAAAGGTTTACATGCCATTAATAAGGGTTAAATGGGAAGATATCATTTACAAGCATTGTACCTTATACATTATAATTTGTGTTAAATGTATTAGAAATTTTACTAAATTACAATGAATGACAAAGAGGTATAGTAACTAGTGGGCGTTACTCGCGATCTATATATTGTGGGGTGTCATGAATTAAACTAAAAGATAAGCATTAATATGGCCAAAATGATTTGAAACATGTTTTACAACAATGATTAAAAAATACAAGTTTAATACTTTAATTAACAAAAAGTTCGACTTATGTAATCAAAAAGAAAAAAATAAGCTACATATATTTACATCTATATCTATATCCGCTATATGTATCTAACATTAATTCTTTTAAAAGGCAAAAAGTTAAAAATGTATAACATTGACGTTAATTCGATAACTAACTAAATGTGAATAGTATGTCAAAATACCACATAAACACAATATGGTTTGTGTTGTTTTACCCAAAATATATTGGTTTACCCTAAATCAGCTAAAAACATCTTGTTTTATATTAAATAAGCATATCATATATAATTTTATGTGAAAACATCAGATAATGTGTTAGTTTCATGTGAAAGTAACACAAAACATGCTTTTTCGTATTAAAGCAGTTCTAACATCCAGATTTACATAAAAACAACCTAAAACGTGCTGTTTTATATAAAAACAACACAAAACATCTTATTTTACATACTAACAACACATAAAAACATCAAAGAATGTGTTGTTGTACAATGAAATCATATAGAGCGCATTGTTTTATTATAAAACAACGTTTATTATAAAACAACACAGGATGTGATGTTTTACCTTATTATTTTATTGTAAACAACATATATATATTTATGTTGTTTCATATAATCTTTTACAGTAAACAAAACAAAACATGATCTCTTCCCTTAAAACAATATATAACCTAAAATAACATATAATGTGTTTTCTTATCGTAAAACAATATAACTTTAGAATAATTTAAGTGACGTTTTAACATTAGATAGCACAAAGCATTTTATTTTACCCTAAACTAGAACATAACATGTTTTTTTACCCTAAAAACACCACATAATGTGTTGTTTAATGTTAAATAGCACAAAAGTGTTGTTACGACAAAACAATACAAAATGTGTTGTTTTTATAATAAACAAAACATTTTCATAAAATCAATTTTTTTATTAAAAAATATATTGTAATACTATACTCAAATTAAAAAGGATAAAATGTTTGATTTTATGATATGGTTAATTTTAAAAAATAATATCATATAAAAATTTATGAACATTTATAAAGTGAGGAATTTTAAAAAAAAAAAGTCAACAAAAGTGTTTTTACGTATCATTCTTGAGACCACTTTTATGTTGAAAAATTAATCTCAACTATCGATTTATGAAATAGAGGGCTAAGATTTTTTTAAAGCTTTTTAGACAAACACATTTTTTTATTTTGGGGCATTTACATATTTCCCCTTCTTAAACTCTTTAATTACATATTTACCCAAGTTAAGAAAATAATTATATTTTCTCTTTCTAAAACATATTTATTATATATTTACCCATTTTATTAAAATTAGTTATTGAATGGTTATTGTATCCATAATTTTACTAAGTTATTTTTACGTATTTCTCTTCTTAAGAATATCAAACACATATTTTCTCAAATTTTAGTTTTCTATATGAATAAAAACTATATAATTATAACTCCAAATACAAAAGTTTATTTCAAAACAATAATCACCGTAATCCAAGTTATATCTCCAAACACAAAACACAATTATCAAAGGTTCAACAATCATAATAATAAAACATTAATACGTAAATATCTCATAGTAAAAACAAGATAAAATAGTCACTTGATATTTAATTTTAATAAAATGAATACATGTGAAATATATGTGTTTTAGGAAGGGGAAATATGTAATTAATTTTATTCTTTGGGGAAATATGTAATTTAAGGTATTAGAAAGGAGAAATATGTAAAATTCCCTTTTATTTTAACAAGCTCCTATATATACACACACACTGAAAGAGGAAAGTAATATAAAAATGCTAAAAGTAAACGGTCGTTTAAGACTTACGTATGCAGTCATTTAGCTACTTTAATGTGGTCGTCTACTATGTTCAGTCACATCACCGTTAACAAACTGTAAACAGCCATTTAAAGAGTTAAACATGAAACTTGAGGTGTATGAAACAACGTCCCCTTTACAAAAGGTAAGAAATGAATAACACAACGTTAGTATATTCAAATTCAGTCGCACCGATGATAGGTTCCCAACAAATAAAAAATCACGCATTAGCCAAGGTTCCAAACAAACACATGTTTGTTTAAAATTCGTTACTTCTTCAAAATCAAAGAGTAATTGAAGGAGTTTATACCAAGTAAACAACATTTTTGTAATCTCTTTCTATTTTTTGTTAAATTGTTTATGAAGTGGCAGGTAAGCGTAGAGGTTTACTTTATGAATCTAGGCTCTAAAAGTTAGTCTGGTAGACCTCAAAGTGAAACTATTATACTATATATCCTTGAAAAAAAATTGTGTAATAAAATTTGAATGCAACCATGAAGGTTGTCGGATCAAGTTTCAATATGAACCGAGTGCTGAGTGTAAACATATATATATACACGTGTGATAACTGATTCGTGCGCATATAAACACATAATTCCAGAAAAAACAATTGAAAATCTAAGATATCAGATTCATTACGGTAAGTATCCAAGCTAAACCAACACGTCATACAGAAAACATAACGAACTAGTAACGTAGAACAGAAAGAAACTTAGTTACCCAGCTTTTGCTTGTACTGCAACCAAGCCATCCTACCAACATCATCAGGCAGACTCATAAACAGTTCTCTTTTCACTTCATCTTCAAACAAATTGACCGCAAAGCACCACAACTCACTACAGGACGTCATTAATCCATCATCAACCATGCGGTTGATCACACTAATAGACGCACTAATGCTAGAATCACCGACCTGATTGACACCAGACGTCTTTACTGTTTTCAAAGCACTTTGTTGAGTGGCATTTCGTCGGGTCACAAACTCCTTATACATGGTAGCTCTCTCTGACTCTCTTGTTTTGCACTTCATCAGAATGGGTTTGGGTTTAGTGCTCGTTTTGACAATCTTTTGAGACAGTTTATATCTGTCACCTTGGTTTGGCGGTAAGCCATTTTCCCTTCTCGCCTCGTTTTTGATATTTGAAAAGGAAGTGGCCTCTTCGGTTTCCAGGTTTCCTAATTGTGAAGAGGGTAGTGTGTGTTCTGAAGAAACATCTACGCTATCATCATCATCACCACCATCATCTCCTACACCATCATCTTCAAGATTCTCATTATGTACCTCATTAGACTTATTAGGTTCTCCAGATGGTGCCACACAATCTACCCCATTGGCAACTACTTTCTCATGATTTGACTTATTTTGGACTACAGATGGTGTCACACAATCTGACCCATTGGCGACTACATTCTCGAATAACTGATCCCATGCCTGCTCCAACTCTCTAGAAGGTTGTTTCTTCCGAATTATTTTGAACTCCGGATTCTCCTGCACAACAAACAGTTAGATTTCAAAATCACAAGAATTTTGAGTGATTTTAACAACATTACCTTAATTTTCTTTTCCCACCAATCATCTGAACAATCGAGCTTCCCTGCACTTTCGTTCCAACGCAGACCAACTTCGCCATTCTTTAATGACTTCCAAAGGTTATATCTTGTTCTCATTGCATCATACTTGCTTCTTAAAGCTGTTGCACTGTTAAACTTATGGTGACTAACTTTCTCAAACTCCAACTGATGATCAGCCCATTTAAAAGGAGAATTTTTGCCATTGCTGGTAATGTGTTTGTTTAAGATATCACACATAGCCACAAGGGACTGATTGCTCCACTTAAAATACTCCCTCTTACCACTGTCATTAGTTAAGCCCATCTAACAACAGGACAAACAGTTAATCCAAATCCTCAAAAGGCTTGATTCAAAGCATATAAAATGGTCAAGTGAGTAGTTAGTCACTACCGGCGGTGACTGATGGGGAGAAGAAGGCGAATGCCGAGAGATCGAACGACCAGAACCGTGTGCAGATGGAGGGGATGAAGGCCTACAACTACAACATCAGAAAAGATAAAAGTTAATTATAGGTCAGAGAAAAGGGTTACATGGGACATCCGGGTGCAAACGGTGTATTCGAGTATACAAATCCTACAATGTGCAAGCTTGATGCTGTTACATATAGTCAAATATACTCCCACAAGTTGGTGAGTGTACGAATCCTACAGCATGCAGCTTTGATAATAAAATCCTACAGGGCTACAGCTACTATTACAATGTGCACGTTTGGTGCTGATAAGGATCCTTAATTACAGATCTTTATTAATTTTTGATGAAACACTATTTATATCTATTAATTTTTTAATACTTGTTGAAAATGAGAAAAAAAAAACTATAAAGATATAAAAATTATTAATGTTTTTTTTAGTGTAATTGCAAAGATGAATATGGATCTTTTAACTATTCATGAAAAGGGTAAAAAGGTAATTTCGCATTTACCAAATCTTCAGCCTGTTTTAGAGATCATTTTCTTTCTCTAAAGAAAAACATGAAAAGAAAATAATATTTCTGGACAACAAATTCTTAAAAGAGGATAAACATTAAACACCAAAAGTAAAAGGCCACTTAACGTTGACCAAACGACTGTTAAACATACCCCGAACCGTCAAGCAGTTTCACAGCGTCAACGGTACGGCCGTCGTCTCCGTTAACGACTCCATCCACCTCACTAACAAGCTTCGTTCTTTTCCGGCCGCCGCGGACGGCGGCGTCAGCCTCAATTTTGACCGGAGCAGCCGCATCCTCCGGCGAAATCCCGAACTCAAGAGGAAAATTAAGCTTCGCTTTGCACCCACGCATTTCAAAAGCGGCTTTATCGTAAGCCTTTGCAGCTTCAACAGCGGAGCCGAAGGTCCCCAACCAGACGCTAGCACGCTTCTTCGGATCTCCGATCTCCGCCGCGAACTTGCCGGACTTCCGTCGACGTACGCCTTTGTACTTCACCTCCTCCTCCTCCTCCTCATCCTCGCACTCTGTTTTGTTCAAATCAACCTCCGATTTCGGCTCCACAGGTGTAACATCCATCGATTGGATTGAAGTGAGAAAGATGAAAAGGAGTGATTTGATTGTTGATCGGAGATTACAGGCGGTGGAAAATAGGGTTTCGATTAGAGCGAGGAGTGAAAGAGAGTGGGAATAAAAATAATTAATAATAATAATAATAATAATAATAATAATAATAATAATAATAATAATAATAATAATAATAATAATAATAATAATAATAATAA
>BJCM01089167.1:2905-16039 GCA_018326385.1 Flaveria bidentis | reverse complement strand
TTCACAGTCTACCTGAAAGCTGGAAACAAAATGTAACTATGCTGAAAAATACTCTTGATCTTGAGAGTACCACTTTAGACATTATGATAGCCAAAATTGAAGCTTTAGAACTTGATGAAAGAAGCAGAAATCTTGGTGGACCAAGAGTGATTGAGGCTTACAAATTTCCATTAGAATCTCATTCTGTGGAAAATGCCTTCATCACTGAGGAAGATGATTTCATCTCATCAAGAGATCAAATAAACAACACTGGGTTCATTGCAACTCCACCAATCAATCATCCATCAACTTCATCACAAGAACCAAAAGTCTCTGCTACTCCTCAAACCTCTCCTGAAGACTCAAGATCAGAAGAACAGAAGGCAACTTACAATGCCTTTGTTGTAAGCTTTGAAGCCTACTTGGGAGGAAGACTCACTTCTGCTCATCTAATTCAGGAAGATTTGGAGGAAATGGATCCTGATGATGTGGAGGAAATGGACCTACAGTGGCAAATGGCAAAGATTGCCATGAGAGCCAAGAAATTCTTTAGAAAAGGAAGAAAGCTGAGCCTGAATGAGAACACAAAACTTGGATACGATAAATCCAAGGTGAAATGCTTCAACTGTGGCATGGCTGGCCATTTCTCGAGAGAGTGCAATGCGCCAAAAAAAAACAACTATCAAAGAGACTCTCCAGGCCAACCATCTTCACAGCCTAACACAAGCTATCACTCCAACAAACAACAACAACAATATCATCAACAACCATATCAGAATCAACCACAGCTGACAAATCAAGCTCATGTAAGCAGTCAGCCTTCTACCAGTGCCCTAGTGATAAAGCAAGATGGGGTATATGACTGGAGTGTGTATGCAGAGGAAGTCAAGCCTCAGTTCCAAAATCATGCTCTTATGGCTCACATCAACGACGGACCATCTCCAATACCTACTGAGGTAAAGTCTAACCTTTGTAGTGAAAAATGCATTAATGAATTGCAAGTGTATAGGGAACATAACCATAAACTGGCTGATAAAATCAAAGAAGAAAAGGCGCAGTCAGAAATGATGAAGAGAGAAATAAAAAGCTTTGAAATCAAAATCAAATCTCTCATTTCTGACATAGAAAACTGCATGGTGAGAAATACTCTTTTGCAGCTGAGAATGAGCTACTTACTGAAAAATTAGCTCAATCTAAGGCTCAACACTGTTCCTTTCTAAGTAGCTCCAAGATTAAACGTAGGTGTTCCTCATGTTCCTCCTTGGTCCTAGAATAAATCAATATGTCATCAATAAACACAATAACAAACTAATCAAGGTAGGGTTTGCACACACGGTTCATGAGATCCATGAACACTATCGGTGCATTTGTCAACCCAAAAGGCATGACCAAGAACTCATAATGACCATAACGAGTACGTAACGCATTTTTAGAGATGTCTTCTTCTCGGACTCTAAGTTGATGATAACCAGATCTCAAATCAATCTTCGAATAATAACTTGATCCTTGAAGCTGATCAAATAGATCGTCGATATGAGGTAAAGGGTATCGGTTCTTGACCGTGACCTTGTTCAATTCTCTGTAGTCGATGCACATCCGGAATGTACCATCTTTCTTCTTAACAAAGAGAACAGGTGCTCCCCACGGTGATGAGCTTGGTCAAATAAACCCTTTATCCAACAGCTCCTGAAGTTGTGTAGATAGTTCTTGTAGTTCGTTCGGTGCTAACCAGTAAGGTGCTCTCGCAATTGGACAACTCCAAGAGTCAAATCGATCTGAAACTCGACTTGGCGATGAGGTGGTAGTCCAAGCAAATCCTCTGGAAACACCTCCAGAAAGTCACGTACCACCAGAATGTCTTCTATGTACCACCAGAATGTCTTCTATCTTCTTTTCCTCTTGTTTCTGGTTAGAGACGAGAGCTAATATGGCCAAGTGGCCCTTGCGTAGCCACTTTTGAGCCTTCATGAACGATATGATGCCTATCATAGAAGCACTCTTCTCGCCCTTAACCGAAAGCGTTTCCCCATCTACCATGGGAATATGGATAACCTTCTCATGACAAATCACCTTGGCCTTTTTTTGTGATAGCCAATCCATGCGTATGACCACATCAAAGCTTCCAAGAGTAATGGGCATAAGGTCAATGTCAAAGGTATGACCAGCAAGTTCTATCTTGCAATTCTTAATGATATGCATAACAGAGATTTGCTTACCATCGGCCAACTATACAACATACTTAGACTCGAAGACAAAGGGTATATCACTTAAGCAACATACTTAGACTCCAAGAAAGAGGGCATATCACTTAAGAGGTTACAAAACTTAGTAGAGATAAAACTCCTATCAGCTCTAGTGTCAAACTGTACAGAAGCAAAACGACCATTAACAGGAAATTTACAAGTAATAGTAGTAGGATCGTTTAGAGCTTCACCTGAACCCATGACAAAGACTCTCCCTTTGGCTCCACCATTGTTGCCTCCATTGTTATCACCATTACCACCATTGTTGTTATTGCCACTATTTTCGTTGCCATTCCTATTTCTTTTCAGTTAAGGATAATTTTTCTTGAAATGCCCTTCCTTTCCACACTCAAAGCAACCCTTTGGTGTTTCATGGGGCTGCTGAGGCTGTTGAGGTTCTCGAGGCTGTTGAGGTTTCTTCATTAGTTCTCCACGACAATCCTTTGTCACGTGTCCAACCTTCCCACAACGCTGGCATCGGAAACTATCACACCTGCCAGTGTGGTGGTAGTTGCACCGATTGCACCTTGTATTTTTTCCCACGTATCCACTTGGTCCTTGAGATGATGAAGACGATTGGTTGATGTTGCGATTGTTATCAAACCGTCTATGTTGCTGATGCTACTAAGGTTGATGTTATTGGGGTTGATTGCCAGATGAAAATCCCTTGCTAGCATTGTTTTCCCACTTGCGTTTGTTGTCGAGCACACTTACCATAACACCCCGCTTGGGTAACTTCCTTGCTCCACGGCTTGGTCAGTGAGCCTGTGAGACAGTCGTATCACCTGTTGAATAGTAGGGAGATTTGAAGCAGTCACCATACTCTGAATCTCTAGAACTAAACCACGCAAGTATAGCTCGATCCGTCAGCTCGGTGGGTTAACCATGCTAGGACAAAGTGTAGCTAGCTCATATGACCTAGTAGTGTAGGCCTCGATGTTGGATCCATCCATCTTCAATTACCAGAACTCAGCTTCCAGCTTTTGAACTTCATCACGTGGGCAGTATTCCTTGGTCATCATCGTCTTGAATTCCTCCCATGACAGGGCATTTGCCATTGCCTGGCCAAGCATCTGCACTTGTGCATTCCACCACGTGAGTGTTGCACCTTCTAGTGTTCCTGTAGCGTACTTCACCTGATCCGGCACTGGGCAGTTGCATTTGGCGAAAACTGACTTAGTCTTCTCAAACCATCTTACAAGCCCCATAACTCCCTCGGCTCCACCATAGGTATGCGGCTTACAGTACATGAACGCTTTGTACGTGCATCCAGGTAGTCTTGTATTCATGTGTCAGAGTAAAGGAATCAAACCGAAAGAATTAATCACCTAACAGAATATACGTGTAAGTGATGGCTAGTGTCTCTATTTACCTCCAAACTATGCAAGTTGTGTGTTAAATGACGCTTGCACGTGTTGGTTTATTAACGCAACTAGTTCAGCTGGGTCATGTTCACGTTGTCGGCGCCACGTCCACTTTCACGCCCTTGGCCACGTCCACGTCCTCTGCCTTTGTTGTCCATTTTTCACTTTACATTCACAAATACCATAATGAGTAACATCTAACATATTAATCCCACTGAAGCATAGTAAATAATAAGAAATAATGTAAAGTCACAACCACAACATTTATAACCAAAATGATAACGTATCATAAATAATTTGTAAGTAACTCACAAAATATCCAATCAATGTCAAAATTTAAGTTTTCATTTGTGTGGGAAACAACCCTTCCCATATAGGTTTAAGAAAAACGCTATGCAATTAAAGTTATAAGAATAAACAGAATCAATTGAACAAAGCTGATCCATCACTGTCTCCACCATCGAGGTCCTCATCAGGGTCTTCATCGGGGTCTTCGGCAGGTGCAGGGTTGTCCTCGATTTGTAGTGTTGCGAACTTTGCTTCCAATCCAGTCAGTCTGCTCTCAACGCCCACATTGTGGAGCTCCTGCTCGCCCGTATGCTCGATAAGATCCATCACTCTACCAGCCATATTGAAGTTTCCTTTGATAGACATCGACAACCGCCCCTCAATTATGGCCATCTTTAGCCATAATCGACGCATATCATTCTTTAGTGTGGAGTTTTCATTGGTGAGCACTCCAACTCGTCGACGCTCAGTCTCAAGTGTCACGGTCAATACCACCACGACCTGCTCAAGGGGTACATCTAGAGATGGGAGAATGGGTGCTGCAGAAGTAGTTTCTGACCTAGTCCTAGGTCTAACAGTGGCCGGCTCCGGAACACACTATCTACGAATCATGCGATCTATACAAGCCGAGTAATAACTCCAATCTCGTGGATGGTCGCGCTCAGGTGGCACAAATGGTTGATCCTAGTCTATCTTGCCACGGGGGTTAGAATGTCGCGGCCAGTCATACACTCGGTGAGGTACAGGTGGAGGGGACTCAGAACGAGCACGCCTTTTTCCCAAAACCCGGGATGATGATGCCATGCTGCATTGCATGTGATGTATATGCGAATGAGTATATAATAAAAGGATAACTCAGGAGTAACTAACTAACTGTGTGTGGTTATAGACTAGTGTGTATGCAACCTAGTTCCCTATAACCAATGGCTCTGATACCAATCTGTCACACCCTCAAAATCCACATGCGGAGTTTTACCGCGAGGCGTGTGAACAAACCAGGATCACAATCACTAGTTACTCAGAACAACACTATATGCCACATTCAAACAAACCAACCAAAGTTTAAACGTTTAAAACCATGCGGAAGCGTTTTGTAAATAAGACAAACTCAAAGTAAATAAATACATAATATGGAAAACACGTGCCATCCTAATGTTTAAAACCCATACATAAAAGACAAACAAATGTGTTTATGTAATAAAGTCTTAGGATGCATGTTGGACCCGTGTTGTTCTCCTAATGGCAAGCTGAGTTAACGACCTGAGAATAGCATAATAAAAATGTCAACACAAAGGTTGGTGAGTTCAAGAGTTTGCATTTATCATAAATATTATCAAATGTATAGCATAAGAAATGTATTGAATAAGATAGCTAGTCTATATTCACATGTAATAACCATAGTGATTTCACGATCGAAGCTGACTGTGATGCGTTTGTTGCCTCCCGTCATTACTTACCAGGTCGTGATGATGTTTGTGTTTAGGACAATTTTGCACCCGTTTGACCTCGAGTCGCACAGGTGGGGCTCGTCACACCCAGTAGTACTACCCAAGATTTCCCGCTAGTTACCATTATTAACGATCCAAAAGTGTGAGGACTTTTCAAGGTATTAAGAACTATTTTAAAACATACACAGCTTATAATAATAAAATAGTGTTTGAGTACAAGTATGCTACCTCCCCTAGAAGAGAGTTTATAAAAATAGAGGGGCATGAACTCACCTGGTGTATAATGATAATGAATAAAAAGACTCATGATAGATGCAAAGACAACCCTTCAAAGGTTACCTAGAACACATAAGTACATAAGTACATGTACAAAGAAAACTTAACAACCCTAGGTTAACCTAGTTGACCCGTTTGACCCGTTGGTGACATATTAGATGAAATATTCTTTAATCATGCAAATCAACTTATCATACACAAATATCATGTAAGTTATCCACGTGCATCACATCATCAACCCAAGTTCTACCTAGGTATCATACCACATTAGATCATCATACACTCATGCAAATCTCAAGTAATCATCATGCTTAATTATTATAAATACATCACATCAAACAATTCATACGTGAAGTCTAATCATGCACTACATGCCATGTGAAGTCACCCACGACCTCACATCCTAAACCCTACCAATCCTACTAAGTAGGGGCCTCGGATTCGCATGTGTGTATGACAATCATAACCACATTACTAGAATATATAGTGACAACCAAATTTCAAATCCAAATCATGATCTCCTAATTCACTAACCATAATTCATCATCATCTATGATCATCAAAATCTATACTTCATACATGATCAACCAAGCATCCATACAACTCAATTACACCTTCTAACACAACAAACATCATCCATGATCATTCTAACATGATCCTAACATCATAAGCATGCCCAAATCATCACATCCAAAGTTCTACAAAAATAAAGCTTCCCTTTTGGGAAAGTAATACCCAAAAGTGATCTAGCATCCAATTCAATCATATTTTCAACAATTATATACCTAATCAAGTTCATAGCATTCATTCTAACATGCTAATCACTTCCAAAGCATCCAACTTCTCAACATCATACACAAAAGTTTCTACTTTTAGTAAGTCATTATCAATATCATAATTTCATGGATTTTCTTGTACAATTCAATTAAACTAACATCTAAGCATCACATCTAACATCATCAAATTATGAATTCCAAGAATTAAAAGTTTCCTCTTATGGCAATGTATGAACTAGATGATCAAACCCTAGATTTCTTGCACAATCAACATGATCTAGCATTCATACAACCTAACTAACATCATATAATCATCATACAATCATCAATTTCATATAATCATCATCAATTTCATGGATTAGGGTTCATCAAGAACAACCACCTTGAAAAACTAATCAAACTAACCTTTAGGTGTATAGAAATCACCAATTGAACTTCCAAACACCTTGTAACACTTGAAACTAGATCAAATTCGAATGCCAAAGCTTGTTCTTGATTAAAATTCGTATGATGAGGGTGAGAGGGGGCTGATTTCGGCCGCAAGGGATATGGGGGCTAGGGTTGGGGTTTTGTGAAACTTAACTAAATTAGAATTTTACCCTTAAACCCTCCTTTAGCCAATCACAAGTATATTTTTTTATAATTTTTAACTACAATCACAAGTATTATTAGCCAATAATAATAATCCTAGACAATTACAATGAGTCACACAACACACAAAATATATATATTACACGTTGTCACGTTATCACGTAAATTTTATAAAACAAACATTTAAAATTCTATAAAATCATGAACCAGATAATCACTACTAATAATCAACATTATTAATAAGATTATTATTGTTTATCATAGATTATTATTATTATGTCACTAACGTTCAACGACAACTAGTGTGTGCTCACGAAACGTGTATGCAAGACTTAACGAAACTAACGGAGTTTAGTAACGGAAAATTACTAGATGTCACAATTTTGATTAGAATGACATGACAAGCCAAGCCAAACTACACTCAGAGAGCCACCCAGAATGAGAAGCCAAAGTAGCAAGCTGCAGTTGCTGTTAAAGGAGGCTTTGATTAAAGCTCTCAGTTGAAAGATGCATCTCCAAACCAAGCACTTATGGCAGACCAATAGGAAGCCAAGGTATTGGAATATCTTTGTACACCTGAGTGTATTGCTAAAGTTAATAGATACATGTCCTACAACTTAAAAATTAGATCTGATCTTGAGTCTTTATATATCTTAAAATCTGATTTCAAAAGAGCTGAAAATGATTATAAACTAAAAATAGAGGACTTAGAGAAAACCATTTCAACTCTTAAACATGAAAACACCAACTACAAGACTCATATCAAAGATATCATAACTAAGTTGACTAAATGCTAGGCTGAGCTTGTGATCAGAAAGCCCAGAAAAAAAATGTGTTCTTAAAGAAGAGACCTTCAAGAACATTATGTCTTTTCTGAAGTTCCAAAATGAAGAAGAAGACAAGTGGAAAGTTTCCTTCAGAAGAAATTTTGGTATTGGAAGAAAGTAGTACTTACGAAGTACCGAAGCCTACTGTAGTGTTGGCACAATCATCAAAACATCTAAAGTTATCAAAACTTCCAAAGTGTTGAAGGTCAAGTCTAAGCTTTCAAAGGTGGTGTGGAAGACAAAGAAAGACCAAGTGACTGAAAGTTCTTCATCAAAATTAGTAAATGATCCTCAAAACTTGATAATAGGATCAATTACTATTGCATTATCCTAAACCTCTTTTGATAAGCCCAGGACCAATAAAGCTTGGGTTTCAAAATATAACTAAACATCTCTTTTGTGCAGGAATAACTCAAGACAAATAGGAATGTATGGATCATTAATAGTGGTTGTTCTAGGCACATGACATGCAATAGTCACTACTCTAAAATTTTGAAAAGATTGATAGAGGACCAGTTGCTTTAGAAGGAGATGTAGGAGGTTACATAACTCAAAGGGTCAAGGTCATAAATAGTAAGCTCAACTGTAACATCTGCCATTTTTAAAATATAACCAAACTTGTTTGTTCATTTTAGAAAGCAAATTCTTAAGTTAGCTATTTAAGTTATTTTAATCATTCGAATTCAATGAGTTTACCATTTATATTCAAACTAAATTTTATAATTTATGAAGTGAAATTTATTGCAAAACTTATAAGGTTTTCATAAATGATTAGAAGAATTAGACCATTTAATTTCAAACAATTCAATTCACACGTTTTACAAACATTAATAGAGTTTATTCTTAGTTATGGTCATAATTTTATAATAAATAAGAAATTATAAAATATTTTTTTAAGATTTAAAAATGGTTATAAAGACTTTACAAAATAAAATTTTATTTATTAATTATATATGTTTTTGCAAAATAAGGGTGATAATAATTTGGGGCAAATTTGCAAATCATAAAACTTTGTTTCAAAGTTATTACATGAAATAATAAGTACTAAAACCACAGGGACCAAAAGTGTAAATTGTTCTAAAACTCAAAATTACCCAAACCGCCCCCACCACCTCTGTTGTATCCCTGTGACCGGCCAAACTCCGGCCAAGCCTCCGGAAACCCCCAAATCTGGAAACCCCCAAATTACCCAATAAGCTTTGAATCGTTATTCGTGGTTTTCAAGTCTCGTCAAAGTCTATGTCCTATAACTTGAAACATGTAATGCTGGAAGAGTGGGATGCATGTATCTCGAGGTGTTCTGTCTAGGCAAGGTATTCATATAAATCCAAATCAACTAATAGATCCGTTTACCTTACCTGGGAACCCTTGGGGTGAGTGTCCACTTATAGGTATGCATGTCTTCATTAAGGTTGTAGTTGACCTAATACTTTGATAAGTCAACATAATGTTTTGGTTAGTAAACTGAACATTACACTCGAAATATCGTGTTATTTTGAATCGTTTCATCATTGATCTTGTCCTCCTGAATCTTAAAACTCATTATCTCATTTCTATTAATGACCCTTAATAATCTTTCTAAACATCTTCCCCTCAAACTTGCATGTATTCTCGAACCTTAATTCAATGATACTATTATTCTGAACTAAATCATCAATCTTAACAAACACGATTCTCGTAACGACCTTAACCTAATGTAACTTTGAAATATCAATAACATAGTAAACAAGAATTAATCATTTAAAACCCTGTTAAAGTTATTTACTTGAGAAGCTCCTATGAAATTTTTATCCCATCCAAAAGTATCTTGAACTTATTTCTCATATTCGTTAAGCCGAGTCCCCTGTCGATCGAATGTTTGGTGTTTCACTCGTGACCAAACTTTCCTAACCATCTTGAACCGTTTAAAATACAAAAGTTATCAACTAAAAAAATTATAAATTAATTACCTTATACACTTTGTCAAGAAACACATGAAATACTAAATTATGAAACTAACAAACTTAAGCATATCAAAACGTCATATTATTTTTGTTGAGTATAAACGCCTTCAAGAGTTCACTTGCGAACATGGAATGAAATCCAAATCTCCTCATCTCCTTGAAATTAGTCCCCTCGTGATTAAATTTCGGGACAAAATTTCTTAAAATAGGGGAGACTGTAACATCTGCCAATTTTAAAATATGACCAAACCTGTTAATTAATTTTAGAAAGCAAATTCTTAAGTTAGCTATTCAAGTTATTTTAATCTTTCGAATTCAATGAGTTTACCATTTATATTCAAACTAAATTTTATAATTTATGAAGTGAAATTTATTGCAAAACTTATAAGGTTTTCATAAATGATTAGGAGAATTAGACCATTTAATTTCAAACAATTCAATTCATATGTTTTACAAACATTAATAGAGTTTATTCTTAGTTATGGTAATAATTTTATAATAAATAAAGAAATTATAAAACATTTTTATAAGATTTAAAAAGGGATATAAAGACTTTACAAAATAAAGTTTATTTATTAATTAATTTTTTTTACAAATAAGGGTGATAATAAGTTTAGGACAAATTTGCAAATCATAAAACTTTGTTTCAAAGTTATTACATGAAATAATAACTATTAAAATAACAGGGACCAAAAGTGTAAATTGTTCTAAAACTCAAATTACCCGAACCGCCCCCACCACCTCCCTCGTACCCATGTGACCAGCCAAACTCCGGCCAAGCCTCCAGCAACCACCTAAACAATGATAGAATAATATTGGGTTTGAATGTATTGATGTTGATATGATGGCTGCTAGGGTTTGTGTTTGTGTGATTTGATGTGATGTTTGGTTTGTTGTATTAATGCCTGGTTGTTTGTGATCATGTGTCGTCTTGTTGTCGTAGTTGTCTACCTTTGATGTGAAACCTATGATTCATATTTACAGGCATGTGTGTTTCTATTAAGGAAACACCGGATCTCTTGGGATTCGCACAGTTGTCTTGTTGACTTATTGACTTGTAACACTTGTATTATTAAATACAAGTGTTTGGACTCCGCAGGAATATGGTCTTCCGTAGGAATATGGTCTTCCGTAGATGGTTAGGTGACCTTTATCCCATTAAGAGTTACCAAGTGACTTAAGTGTGGTGCAAAAGGATGGTGTTTAACTTGTTTATAAAAGAAATTTTAAGTTTCATAATACTGGTTTAGAAAACTTTATGTACCTTATATTTGCATGCATTCAAATACAAGGTACCCTATGGTTCACCTTTTAATAAAACCCCTTTTATTAAAACCATTAATCCTTTTAGTAACCTTTTATTAATCACTTAATGATAAAGACCCATCATTTTTCACCTTATTATGTTTGTTAATAAGTTTGTTATGCATATCCAAATTTCAAACAAAAACCATACAACAAACAACCAAACAAGAATAATCATAAAAACATAAGTGCATAACCATAGCCACTAAGTTGACTACACTTGTTTGCCATCACAAGTTTTGTCATTAGGTCTTTCCTAAGGGTTAACAATGACACATCATATGTGTCCATAAACTCCCACTTGAATCCACATCCAAATGCTTTAAGTGTCCATGTCTTTTGTGTCCTTCTTTAGGTCTTCATCTTGTGCATCTTCTTTTACAAAATCATATCCTAATACAACTTTTCTATTAAAAGAAATGCACCGAATATATTTATTACATAACCAATGAATAAATAAATTACAACCCAAAATACAAACACAAATATTACAACCCTTTCAAGAATCAAAAACCAACATGACAAAACCACAATCAACCAAATCCAAAACACATAAGGTCAAGGCTATATTATGCACCAAAATATGTATCATATACAACATTCAAGAACAACTATGAACCCTTTTTATTAACCTTAAAGTTCTGGACAGCATGAACCAAAACTTTAGGGTTTTGTCCAAATAATATAATCAACCATTTGATGTTAATCTTTCAAGGTTTATACTAAAGCATGTAAGATAAAACCTTGAAATATAAGGGATTCATTCATCCATAACAAAACAGCCCCTAATGGGTTGAAAAGTCCATGAAAACTAACTTTTCAAGAACTTTTGAAGCAAGTATTCCACATAACCGGATCTAGATGCCATTGTTGGGTTTTGTGACATGTTTATCAACGCTAGTTTAACCATTTAAACTTCAAAAACACTAGGGATATAAGTGGTTAAAAGGTGTTTAACAATCTGAAATTTTGAACCATTTTAACCCAAAACAAAACCCAAAATCAAGGATCATATATATGTGAAATGAAATGCTATCAAAACAAAAATGGCAACCATAGGGTGTTCTTGAAACTACCTTTCAAGAACAAAATGATGTGGTGTGGATGAGAAGAAGAAGATGATGCTTCTTGAATGTATAGTCTCTAAAATAGAAGTCCTCAAGCTTGTATATCCACAAGCCTTAGCAAGCACCCAACATGTTAGGTAGTAGAACACCAAATCTCTAGTCGTTCTTGTTAAACGCGAAAATCAGCCAATATGAGCTTCAAGTTCAGCCAAAAATCTAATTTTCAGCAAGGAGAAGAAGGAAGAGAGGCCAATTGCATTTGTGAGAGAGAAAGAGTGTTGAGGGGAAGAGTGCAAGTTGGTTTAAAGTCTTGTATTAAACCAAGACTAAAAGAAATCCAAGACCACAAAGGGGCGGCCGAATTCATCATTTTAAAATGGGTTCCCTCCCATTTTTATTTTATAAAATTTAACACTCTTAAACCCATAAGATTATAAAATTAAAACCTCTTTTAATTTTATAATATTAACACACTATTATTTGTTATTATTTAACTTATTTAAATAAGGATACAAATAATTTCTCATGAACAAATTATCCATATAATTTATTCTATTTAAAATGCAATGATTTAGAAAACCCATTTTCTAAATTGATGTCAATATTTATTTATTTGATCTCATCAACAAACATATATTTATTGGTGTTTGATTAGCTTGTTATTGGGTATGACCCGACTTGGATCATAGCGTACTAACCATATCAATCTTGTATGTGTCTTGGGCATACAAGATCCAACAATCTCCCACTTGCACAAGATTCATAGAACATTGATGCAAACAGTAAATACCGCCTAACAACGGTTTACTACCCTTAATACGTATGACTAAGTGCCATTCAATAACATCATCCCCTTCAAGTACCTTACTCGAAATGTTTTTGGTGAATTAATCATCTATCCTTTTGTCACAGATGTCATGCTAAATCCCAGAGACACAGAATGATCATTCTCCATTGATTTAACTTTATCAGGCCTTAGACATCTCACTCTCAACGAATAAGAGGGACAAATCCCATCTTGACTACA